>JAQZBX010008630.1:0-47718 GCA_029593785.1 Cabassous unicinctus | reverse complement strand
GATTCTTTTAGTCACTATTGTAAATGGAATTTTTTTTCCTGACTTCTCAGATTGTGCATTATTAGTGTCTTTTAAAGTCTATTTCACCTGATATAAGAATAACTACTTTGGCTTTTTGTTTTGTTTTGTTTTGTTTTTTTGTTACTGCATGCAAGGAATATCTTTTTCCAGCCTTTCACTTTCAATCTATTGGTATCCTTGGGTCTAAAGTGAGTCTCTTGCATACAGCATACAGATGGCTCATATTTTCTTATGCATTCTGCCAGTATGTGTCTGTTGATTGAGGAGTTTAATACATTAACATTCAATGGTAGTACTGTTAAGGCAGTTCTTATTTCACCCATTTTGACCTTTGGGTTTTAACTGTTATGTTTTATTTTCACTACTCTTTTAAAAATTTTAGTTACTTTTATTGATATAATCTTCATTTCTAGATTCTCGACCAAGCCTCTCTCTCCCGTCTTTTCTATTCGGATTGAAGTATTTCCTGCAAAGCCGGTCTCTTTTTTAATAAACTCTCTCAGTTTCTATTTATCTGTGATATTCTAAACTCACCCTCATATTTGAAAGAAAGTCTTTCCCAATAGATTCCTGGCTGGAAGTTTTTCTCTTGCAGTATCTTAAATATATCTTACCACTGTAGTCTTCCCTCCATGGTTTCTGATGAGAAACTGGCACTTAATCTTATTGGGTATCCCTTATATGTTATGCATTGCTTTTCTCTCTCTACCCTCAGAATTCTCTCTTTGTCTTTGGCATTTGACATTCTGATAGGTATACATCTTGTAGTTGGTCTATTCGGATTTATTCAGATGGGAGTATGTTGTGCTTTTTGGACATGTGCTTCTATAGGGTTGGGAAATTTTCTATCATTATTTCCTCAAATATTCCTCCTGCCCCTTTTCCCTTTTCTTCTCCTTTTGGGACACCCATGGCATGTATATTTGCACATCTCTTGCTGTCATTTAGTTCCCCAGACTTTGTTCAATTTTTTCCATTCTTCATCTCTTCTTTTGTATGTTCGCTTTCAGAGGCCATATCTTCAAGCTCACCAATCCTCTCTTCTGCCTTCTTAAATCTGTTGTTACATGACTCCAGTGTATTTTTAATTTCATTTATTGCACCTTTCATTCACATAATATCTACTATTTTTTTTTGTGCTTGTCCAGTATCTTCTTAATATCCTTAATCTCTTTAGTCATCTTTTGAATTTATTAAGGAGATTTGTTTGAACATCTATGATTAGTTGTCACAACTCCTTTATGTCATCTGTAGGCTTATCTTGTTTCTTTGTTGGGCCATATCTTCCTGTTTCTTGATATGGATTGTAGTTTTTTGTTGGTGTCTTGGTATCTGGCTTACTAGATGTATGTATTCTGGGTGCAGTTTCTGTCTTTAGTTTAGGACTTTTTTATCTTTTCTCCCTTGCTGATTGTGTAGTAGGATCTGAGGATGTAGTTGATGCTGTTTGCTGTGGAGGCTCAAGCTGCCCGTGTTGCCCAGGGACTGATGAAGCTTCTCCCACATCTCTCCTTTGCCAGGGGTAGGGACAGACCCACAAGGATGTGTAATAATCCAAGTCGTGCAGGTCAAGACCATCTGTAGTTGCCCAGAGAGACTGATGAAGCTTCACGCCCCTTTCTCCCCTGCCTGGGGTGCAGATGGAGCTGCAAGTATGGGCAGAAATCTATGCCGTGTGGGTCCAAAATGACTGCAGTTGCCCCAGTAGACTTCTGACTATTCAGTCTGTGCCAGCCAAATGTACCTGCAGTTACCTGGAGAGGCTGGTGCAGGTGCTGCCAGCTTCCTCCCTGCTGGATGTGGGGCTGAAGCCTAGACTAGGGCTGCAGTCCAATCTGGGTGGAAAGAAGCCAGTCCCTACCATCACTGTGATTTTCAATCAGCCCTGTTTCCTCTCATGCTGGGGGCAGAGTCAAAATGGTGGTTACTGGCCTGTTTCTGAGTTGGACAATTTCAAACGTTGGCTGTTCTTAGGGTTATACTTTAGCCAGCCAGATTTACTAATCAGTAGCTGAGGTCAGTGCCCAACCGTTTCTTTCTCCCCTGTTTCTGGGAAATGGACCTTCCAACTCCAGCCACAGAATAGCTTCTGAGGCGGCTTGTGCTGCCGGAGTAGGATGAGCACCAGCCTCCAAAGCCTGGCCTGCAGTTTCCCTAGAGGCTGGCACAGCTCCCCTCAAGCTTCCCTGCCAGAGTTGGGGTTGGGGCTTAGACTAGAGCTGCAATCCAGCCTGGGTAGAAAGAAGCCAGTCCCTACCATCACTGTGATTTTCAATCCGCCCCGCTTCCCCTCATGCTGGGGCCACCATGAGGGTGGCTACCAGCCTCTTTCTGACTTGGACACTTTCAAACTTTAAAAACTGTTCTTAGGATAATACTTTAGCCCACCAAATTTACTAATCAGTAGCTGAAGCTGGTGCCCAACGATATCTTGCTCCCCTGTTTTTGGGAAATGGAGCTTCCAATTCCAGCCATGGAATTGCTCCCTAGGCGGCTTGTCCCACCAGTGAAGGATAGACACCGGCCTCCTCAGGGTGGAGTCCTCTACTCACAAATCTCCTATGCAGATGGGCAGTCTCCTCCTTCCATTCTTTCAAGGATGTTGCAGGATGCTCTTCTGGTCTCCTGGAGCCCCCAAACAGGTGCTTTAGATAGCTCTGGTGATTACTAACTGCCCTGTAGCATGAGCTGACTCTCAGAGCTCCTTACTCTGCTGCCATCTTGCTGGTTGTCTGCTCTTCTGTTTTAAAGATATTTCTGGCTATTCGGGGTCACTTTCCCTTCTAAATAAATTTGGTAATTGACTTTTCCATTTCTGCAAAATAGGCTATTGGAATTTTGATTGGGATTGTGTTGAATCTGTAAATAAATTCAGTAGAATTGATTACTTAATGACATTTAGTCTTCCAATCATGAACATGCAATGTCCTTCCATTTGTTCAGATCATCTTTGTTTTCTTTTAGCAATATTTTGTATTTTTCTGAGTACAGGTTCTTAACATCCTTGGATAAATTTTTTCCTAGATATTTGATTCTTTTATAAGCTGTCATAACTAGAATATTTTTCCTGATTTCCTCCTCAGTGTATAGAAACAGTACAGATTTTTGCACACTGGTCTTGCATCCCACCACTTTGATGAACCTGTTTTTAGCTCTAGTGGTTTCTTTGTAGATTTTTCAGAGTTTTCTAAATATAGGATCATGACACCTGCAAATAATGAAAGTTTTACTTCTTCCTTTCAGATTTGCATTCCTTTTGTTTGTTTTTCTTGCCTAATTGTTCTAGCTAGAACTTTTAGTACAGTGTTGAATGACAGTGGTTGCAGTAGGCATCTTTGTCTTCCTGATCTTTGAGGGAAAGCGCTCAGCTGTTCACCATTGAGTATGATGTTGGCTGAGGGTTTTTCATATATAATATGCCCTATATCATGTTGAACTAGTTTCCTTTTATTCTTATCTTTTGAAGTATTTTTTATCAAAAAAGGATGCTGGACTTTGTCACATACCTTTTCTGTGTCAAAAGAGAAGATCATGTGATTTTTCTCCTTCAATTTTGTTAATGTGGTGTATTACATTAATTGATTATCTTGTGTTGAACTACCCTTGCATATCTGGGATAAAACCCACTTGATCATGGTGTATAATTCTTTTAATGTGCTGTTGAATTTCTTAGTATGGCTCGTGATTTATTGCCGATATCTAGGCATCTACTTCTCTCTGTGGGTTAATTCTGAAGGTCTGTTTTTCCCTCTTGTCTAAGCTTTTATTGTTGATTGGCTTTGTGTTAAGGCTTTTCTTTGATGCTTTATTTAACTTATTCTAGATCCATATAATAGCCCGTGTTTTACAGTTCAGATTTTCTTAGCACTTCTTCATCTGGTACTTGCCTTGATATGTGGTGCAATTTTTAAGATCGCATTATTTGTGCAATTGTTTCACCTCCAGCAGAGAGCTTCCTTTTCTCTGTTCCTTCTCTGGAAATCTTGATCTGTTCTCTTTGTTTTGGTGCAGACTTTTCTTTCCAGCTCCAATGATGTGTTGAAATTCTCTCCCTCACTCACTGCCCTGTTTTCCTTACACTTTTCAGTTCTGTGACCTGTCCTGTCTTATAGCAGTTCTGTTTAACTTAACCTTTTTTTGTTCTCTTTGAGGCTTCCCTTCCTTTTATTTCTTTCCTTTTAGGGTGTCCTTCCCCAGGGAGCCAAATGAGGTCTGTTCAGAATGGTGTTCCAGTGGTCCAGATATCTGAAACTGGATTCATCACAACAGCCTTTCTATGGCAGTCTCTCCACCCCCCTCCACCTGCGGGCCTTTTTATGTGCAACACTCCTCAGATGCTTGTGTTTTTCCCTGGGTCTCAGTGGGCTTTGGTACTTGTGCCTGAATATGTGTGGAGTTCTAACTCAGTGCTGTGACTCAGTCTACAGTCTCTGGATGCAGTGAAGAGGGACCCAGGGCCCTGCTGCCTCTGTGTGGCTCCTGAATTACATGGAACCAGTTGAGGTGGAATTGAAATAGGAATTGACCTATGGTCCAGGATGGACTTCTCGTACCTGAGATTTTTCTGTTTCTTTGATTTAACATTTTTGGAGTTGTTCTCCAGTCTCTGTTGTCCTCCGGAGTTCAAAGCAAGTGAAGTTTGATGTTTTATTCATTAAATCTCTGGGGAGGCTTTTTCAAGGGATGTTTATGTCACCATGTTGATGACACTACCCATCTTCTTTTTTAATGTAAGCATTTAGAGCTATACATTTTCTTTTGAGCACTGCCTTTACTTTACCCCATATATTTTGGAATTTGCTTTAATTTACCTGAAGATATTTTCTAATTTACTTTGTGATTCTTCTTCAGCCCTTTAGTTGTTTGAGTGTATTGTTTTATTTCCACATATTTGTTAATTTTCTACTTGTCCCCTCTGTCATTAATTTCTAGCTGCATTTCATTTTTATAGAAGAAGATATTTTATATAATTTGAATCTTCTTAAATTTATAAAGACTTGTTTGCTGACCTGACATATGGTGTATCCTGGAGAATAACCATGTGCACTTGAGATAAATGTGTATGCTATTGTTTGATGAAATGTTCTATATGTCCATTGACTGTAGTTGGTTTATAGTGTTGTTCAACTCCTGTATTTCCTTGTTGATGTTCTATCTAGATATTATTGAAGGTGGTTTATTGAACACTCCTACTATTAGTGTAGAACCGTCCTTTTCTCCCTCAACAGTTATTAATGTTTTCTGCATATTTTGAGGCTCTGTTGTTAGGTGCATTTTGTTATTATATCTTCTTTAGGAATTTTATTTTAATCACTATATAGTGCCCTTCTTTGTCCCTTTTAACAGTTTTTGACTTGATTTATTTTATCTGTTATTCGTATAGCCACCCTTGGTCTCTTTTGGTTACTATCTGCATGGAATTTTTCCCCATAATTTCACTTTGAACCTACTTGTGTCTTTGAATTTAAGATGAGTCCCTTGTAGGTAGCATATAGTTGGAAGATGTTTTCTTACCATTCTGCAAAGTCTACCATTTGACTGGAGAATATAACATTTACATTTAAGTTACTACTGATAATGCATGAGTTACCTCTATCATTTTGTTCTTTGTTTTTGGGCAATCTTGTACCTTTTTTATAACCCCTTTATATCCTCTCCTATACCCTCAATACTTCCACTACTGCTTATTTTTATAATTAGTTCACGTTTTGTAGTGAAAGCTTCAGAATCCTTTCTCATTTCCTTCTGTGAATATTTTCCAGTATTTTCTTTGTGGTTACCATGGAGATTAAATTTAGCATCTTAAATCATAACAATGTCATTTGATTTGATACCAAACTAACTTCAATAGCATATTCAAACTCTGTTCCTATACTCCTTCTTTATGTAGTTCTTGTCACAAATGATGTATTTATACATTATGCATCCAAAACAATTGATTAATCGTTACTTTTTATGCAATTGCATTTTAGACCTTGTGAGAAGTCAAAGGCGAATAAGAAATAAAAAATACAATAGCACTGGCATTCATATTCATCCATGTCATTGCCTTTACCAGAGATCTTTATATCTTCATGTGGCTTTAATTTATTGTCTAGTATCTTTTCATTTCCTTTCAACCTGCAGAACTTCTAGCATTTCTTGTATGACAGTCTAGTGGTGCAAATTCTCTCAGCTTTTGTTTATCTGGGAGTATGTTAAACTCTTCCTCATTTTTGAAAGACAGTCTTTCCAAATGTGGAATTCTTGGTTGGCAATTTTTTTCCTTTCAGCACTTTAAATAAGTCATCCCATTGGATTCTTGCTTCCATAGTTTTTCATGAAAAATCAGCACTTGATCTTATTGAGGCCCCTGTGTATGTGACATGTTTCTTTTCTCACATGGCTTTCAGAATTCTTTGTTTATCTTTTTTATTTGACCTTTTAATTATAATATGTCTCAGTGTACATCTGATTGGGTTTATGCAGTTTGGAGTTGTGTTTCTTGGATGTGCATATTCATACCTTTTGTTAAATTTGGGAAGTGTTCAGCTACTATTTCTTTGAATATTCTTTCTGCCCCTTTCTCTCTTTCTTCTCCTTCTGGGACTTTCATAATGCATGCGTGCATGTGCTTGATATAGTGTTCTACTAGTCTCTCAGCTCTGTTCACTCTTCTTTATTCTTTTTTCTTCTTGCTACTCAGACTGAATGGTTTCTATTGTCTTATCTTCAGTTTCACTGCTTCTTTCTTCTGCCAGCAACAATCTGCTGTTGAGCCCCTAGTTTGGTGTCTCTTTTTAAATATTCTATTTGTGTTCATCTATCATTTTCCTACATCCTAAATTTTCTGTACTTATTTTTCCATATCCCTTTCAGCTTATCTAGGACCACTTTTTAAAAAAGTCTTTGCCAGGTAGGTCTAAGCGCTGGTCTTCCTTATTGATATTTTCTAATGCTTTAATCTCCTTTACATGGACCATAATTTCCTGATTTTTTAATGTTTTGTAATTTTTATTGTGCCATGGACTTGTTGCTGTTTTAATGTATTATCTCTGAAACTGTATACTGAGGTGTCTGTTTCTTCTACCCAAATAGCATTGTTTTTTTTAAAAAGATTTATTTATTTATTTATTATTTTTTAAATTTATTTCTCCTCTCTCTCCCATTGTTTTGTGCTTGCTGTCTGCTTTCTGTGTGTTCTTCTGTGTCTGCTTGTCTTCTCTTTAGGAGGCACTGGGAACCTATACTGGGACCATCCTGAATAGGAGAAAGGCGTTCAATCTCTTGCGCCACCTTAGTGCCCTGGTCTGCTGCGTCTCTTATTGTCTCTCCTCTGTGTCTCTTTTTGCTGCATCATCTTGCTGCACCAGCTATCCATGTGGGCAGCACTCCTGTGAGGGCCAACACTCCTGCACAGGCCAGTACTCTGCATGGGCCAGCACTCCGCGTGGGCCAGCTCTCTGCTTGGGCCAGCTCATTTCACGGGCCAGCTTGCCTTTCACCATGAGGTCCTGGGAATCGACCTTGGACCTCCTATATGGTGGATGGGAGCCCAATCACTTGAGCCACATCCTTTCCCCTCAAATAGCATTATGATGGAGATTTCCTTGAATGCCAGGAGCTATTAAAATAAGATAAAATACAGAAAAAAAAAAAAAGAAAAGGAAAAAAAACACCTTTCCCAGTCTTTGCATATTAGCCTGAGTTCTGTCCTTCAGAACTTCATCTTTCTAACATTGAGTTAGCCCAGTGTGAAAGTGTAGGGTCCTTCTTGTTTTTCTGAGCATGCATCCTGTCCTATATGCATGGATGTGTTGCCCTACCGAGAGCATAATAAAAAAGTCTTTCTTCCTGGACCCAGGTGCTCTCTTGTATGTATTAAAATGACTGAGCCTTTATGACAGGCTGCTGTGATTTGATTGTTTCCTATACAGATTTGGATGCCTATAAGCTGCTTCTGAGTGCAGAGCAAGTTATTGCATAGCAAGCCAGAGTCAAGTGGCTTGGTGCCCAAAAATGTCACAAAGGTTACGCTGCTCCCTCTTATTCAAGGACTGGGGATCTGCCCTGGGAGCTCAGACCAGCTCCATGCTGGCAGGTGAGGGGTCAGGAGAAGGGCCAGGAAGTGCATTGTGAGATTTACCCACCATTTATAAATTGCCTTTTCTTGATTTCCTGCTGAGCCTGTTATTGAAATCCTTTAATGGTTTTTCAAAGTTTTGATTAAGATGGTCCTTTCAGCCCTTGCTTGTTGCTTAATGCTTCTTTGTGGGGATGGGGCTCTGGAGCATCTCATCTGTCATCTTGTTGACCAGGACCTTTTTACTTGCTATTCCCTATGACTGGAATGCTTCCCGCTCTATCTTCTTCAAAATGCTGTTTCATACTTCAGGTCTTCTCTTAAAGTCATCCCCTCACAGATGCACATTCCCTGACCACCTGATCTGAAGAGCTGCCTGGTGTATTGTTCTGTGTTACAGCCATCTGTTCATTGCTTTCATGCCTTCATAATATTTAATACAATCTTTATCTGTGAGGATTATTCTCCAATTTACTTGTTTGTTGTTTGTCTCCTGGCTCTGTCTGTTATGTTCACAGTTGTATCACTGGCATCTAGATGAGCAACAGACATATAGTAGGCACTCAATCAATATTGATAGAATGAATGAGAGAAAACTTTCTTCATATACAAGACACATATTCCAATGGCAGAATTTGTAATACCTGAAAGTTTCATATGCAAGAAATAGTGCCTGCATATTAACAAGTCACCTTCTGCAGGCATGACTTTTGTGAAGGGAGGAGTCAGTTTCAATCACAATACGCTAAAATTTAGTGATGTTTACAACTAATTTATCAGCTTACTGTTAAATATTATTTTAAAAAGTGAACACTTTGCTTGGAACTCGAGTTTTCTTTGCCTGCTTGAAAAAAATAAATAATGGAATTTAAACCAGTAAAAGTTAAAGGCAGCTCATAACATCACTGGGGTTTATATTCTGGGTATGTGATTAGATATTTCATTGTTAGTTGCTTATAAATGTCATACTCAGTCTGCTCTGTGTGTGAACTGTTTTGGAGAATGCATCTTCTTTTGACACAGAGAATGATTTCATAAATAGGCATGGGCTCTAATTTGCAATAACAATGAGATGTATTCAGAAGCTCAGTGGGACTAGTGCTAATGAGAGAGGAAACAAAACAAACATAAACAAAGACCTTTGCATATAAATGATGCTTAGTATACTTATTTTAATTAACTTGATAGTATTTGATATATTGTATACTGGCTTCTATGTTTTATTTTAGTTTACTCTTTTTAAACAAAGAATACTTTGTTTAAAAATACTGACATATTCAAGTCAGTACCATCAAGGTACTTGGTGCATACAACATGGAATTAGTCTGAATAAACCACATGGGTTCTATTCACAGAATCCAGGAGGCCTATTGCATGAGTATTTATAATTATTCCAGGATGATGGTAGACCTTTACAGCAGGGGTTCTTAACCAGGGGTCCATGGACCCCTTGGGGATCCGTGGAAAGAATTTCAGGGGTTCCTTGAGCTTGAATTGAAAAAAAATCAACTTATCTTTATTTTCTCTGACCTCTAACTGAAATATAGCATTTCCTTCACTTATGAATGTATGCAATAAGTTACATATTCATTTCATATCACATTACAGTTGTTGCATATCTCAAAAAATCACTTACACTCATCCATACTTCGAAATTACGGTAGTTGTTAGACCCGAAGCTAGCTGAGTGTCATAAAACTATCTGCCACTACATTCTGAGAGTGGGTCTGTGGTTTTCTCTGGACTGGCAAAGGGGTTTGTGGAACAAAAAAGGTTAAGAACCCCTGATTTAGAGTTATGGAACCCAGGGTGAGCCATGTGATGATGGTATTTGACATTAACTAATTATTCACTTGCTTTCCTATTCTGTATACTTCAAATAATAATGGTACTTACCTCAGAGGGTTGTTGCGCATATTCAATAAATTACTACATGACAGTATTCAGAGTGAAATAAGAAGCTATTATCATTATACAGTAACTATGATAAATAGCATTAGATGCTATTTCCAATGGTTCCAATAGTGCAAAAACCTTTTATCTTAGGGCAGGCTATCTTTCTATGTCCATCTGGACAAGAACTTTCTTTTGTTTATAATTATTTTTCTTCTTTCCCAACTGATTAAATTTGATTATTCCTGTTTAGCAAACATGATTTCAGACCTTTGGTCTCAGTTTTAGCCCATGCTCTTTCCTTTGTTGGTTAAAACTACCAAGAATTTCAGGTTTTTGAAGTTTGCCATGGAGCATCAAGACAGGAAAAAACTTTTAGGACAAATGTGTGAATATTCAAATAGCATGCTGTAGATAGAGTGGTAATAAGAGATGAATACCTTTTGAGGGGTATATTTAGAAAGTTCAAATTTTGGAGCTTTTATTAATCTTTGCAAAACCCATTTTTTCTGATTCAAATTTAATCTAATATGTATCTTGACCACAGTGGCATGGGACTTGAATTGTTTCATCTCACCCGAAAATCTGCTGGCTAACAGCCTCTCTCCTCAATGACATTATTCTGAGATCCCAGTGACCCTAGCTATTGAGCAAGGGGCTAGGAAGCAGAGCAGAAAGCATCTTCACAATGTTTTCAATTCTGGTCTTTCCATCTGGAGCTAGCTTAAAATTTGATTAAATTTTTAAAATTTTAGCATAATATTAAAAAGGCACAAATTGATTTGATTGGAAGTTTTACTATTCTTGCAGATGCCTTTTATTTCTCCCTTTAGTTTTATTCTCCCACCTACAAAGATGAAGACGTGTTAAATCTTATAGAGCCAAAAATATCAGCATAATCAATATTAATCTATTTCTTCCTGTCATCTATTGGTTTTCTTTCAAAAGCATTCTTTTGTACTTTTTGGCCCTTTTTGCATGACAATGTGATGTGTGCAAAGTTCTTCCTATCATTTTATATATTTTTGTCCTTATGTCATCTTAGATTTGTTCTCTAGAGCAAATTTATTTATTTTATGACATATATAATAGCAACTTTTTACCTTTATCCATTCCATTTTTACACAATTCTTATTGGCAGAAAATTCATTTTTTATATAGAAATTGCATTTATGAGCTTTATTGGTCCTTAAGAACCCAAACCAATGAATTTTTACCTGCCTTTGCATTTCCTTTTCTTCATAAAATATATATGGCAGGGATTGTGGGAAGATGGCATTAGTTCAGACAGGCAAGGCTCAGTTCTCTCATAAAAATAATGGAGAAAGAACCAAAACCTGTCTGAGGTGACTCCTTGGGGGGTCAGCAGACCAGGACAGTGCTTCACAACTCCCAGAAGGGTGAGGGCCAGAGAGACGAAGAAGCCGCAACAACAACATGAGTTACTAAGCCTCCTGCCCCAGCAGGGAAGGGCTCTCTCCCCCACACCCCAAGATATTAAGCAGGGGTAATACCCCTGGCTCCTTGAAGCTGACTGGGAGCAGAGCAGACACCTTCCTTCCTGACAGCTGTTACAAGGGAAAAGGGAGGGAGAGACAGGGGGCTTTTCTTCAGAGAATTCAGCCAGGAAAGCCCGCTTGGAATCTCAGCTCTGCCCAGACCAAAACAAACGAAAATGGAGAGAGAGATACCTCCATGGAAAGATGTGCAAATGCGCACCATCTGCTGGCCAGTATGGAAATTGCAAGGACAAAAACTGCACTTGGGTCTCTGTTCTCTAACTTATGGATGAAAATCTGTGCCCCATTAGTGAGTCCCTGACATGATTTTGATAACTTAAGATAGACAATTTTAAAGACTTAGGATGAGTTGAACCAAATAACAAAGAGTCTTGAAAAAAATAATAGGTAAGAGAGAGATATTGGCCATCAGAGTGAATTCACCAACATATTCGGATGCTTAGACATCAGCAAAAAATTACAAGCCATATTAAGAAACAGGAAGAGATGGCCCAGCCAAAGGAACAAACCAAATATCCTTAAGAGATGCAGGATTTAAGACAATCAATGATAATCACACAACTCTCCTAAATCAATTTAAGAAATTGAAAGAAAATATGACTAAAGAGATAAAGGATATTACGAAGGCACTGGGTGAGCATAAAGAACAATTTGAAAGTCTGCAAAGAAAAGTAACAGACCTTAGGGGAATGAAAGACACGATGGATGAGATTAAAAATACATTACAGGCACATAAGAGCAGATCTGAATTACTCCAAGACAGAATTAGTGATTTCCAAGACAGAACATCTGAACTGGAAAAGAAAGAGACAAGAATGTGAAAAAATGGAACAGGGTCTTAGGGAATTGAATGACAATGTGAAATGCAAAAAAATATGCATTATCAATGTCCCAGAGGGAGAAGAAAATGAAAAAGGGGCAGAATGAATATTTGAGGAAATGACACAAAACTTCCCAACCCTCATGAAAGATATAAATATCAATATCCAAGAAGGACAACACACCCCAAACAGAATAAATCTGAATAGACCTGCCACAAAACATCTACTATTCAGAATGACAAATATTAGTGATGAAGAGAAGATTCTGAAAGCAACAAGAGAAAAGCAAAGCATCACATACAAGGGAACCTCAATAAAATTAAGTGCTGACCTGTCATCAGAAAACATGAAGGCGAGAAGAATGTGGTATGATAAAATTAAGGTACTGAAAGAGAAAAATGTCCAGCCAAGAATTTTGTATCCAGCAAAGCTGTCCTTCAAAAATGAAGAGGATTTCAAGTCTTCACAGACAAACAAAAACTGATAGAATATGATTCCAAAAGACCAGAATTACAAAAGATACTAAAGGGGATGCTGCAGCCTGAAAGGAAACAAAAAGGGTGAAAGACATGGAGAAGAGTGTAGAAATGAAGATTATTTAAAAAGCCAAATTAAACAGTAGAAAGAAAGACAATAGTACAATATGACAAAAGAAAGCCAAAGGTCAAAATGGATGAAGTAAATTACAGTAAGTAAGTTACAATAATAATTTTGAATGTTAATGGCTTGAACTCTCCAAACAGAAGACATAAACTGATAAAAGGATAAAAAAAAAAATATGAGCCATCTATATATTGTCTGCAAGAGACTCTCTTCAGATAAGGGCACAACCAGGTTAAAAGTGAAAGGTTGGAAAAAGATTTTCCACACTTATAGTAACCAAAAATTAGGTGGAGTAGTGATACTAGTGTCGGACAAAATAGATTTTAAGTGCAAAACTGTTATAATGGATGAAGAAGGTCATTATATATTAATAAAAGGGGCAATTCAGCAAGAAGAAATAGCTATACTAAATATTTATGCACCTAATCTCACTGCTTCAAGATACATGAGGCACACACTGGCAAAACTGAATGAAGAAATAGATGTCTTTATAATAATAGTTGAATACTTCAATACACCACTCTCAATATTGGATAGAACATCTAGACTGAGGATAAATAAAGTACACAACATATCAAAACCTATGTGACACTGCAAAGGCAGTGCTGAGAGGGAAATAGCTAAAATTGTAGACCTAACTGCACACCTGGAGGAACTAGAAAAAGAACAGCAAACTCAATCCAAACCAAGCCAAAGAAAAGAAATGGTAAAGATCAGAGCAGAAATAAATGAAATCAAGAACAACAATAACAAAAAAGCCAATAGAATCAACAAAACCAAAAGTTGGTTCTTTGAGAAGATCAACAGAATCGACAAACCCTTAGTTAGACTCACAAAGAAAAAAAGAGAGAAGATGCAAATAAATAAAATCAGAAATGAGAGGGAGGACCTTACCACTGACCCCACAGAAATAAGAGAGATCATAAGAGGATATTATGAACAAGTATATGCCAAAAAACTAGAAAATGTAGATGAGATAAGCAAATTCCTAGAAACACACGGCCACTTACACTGACCCTAGAAGAAATAGTAGAGCTCAACAAACCAATCAGAAGTGAAGAGATTGAAATAGTCATAAAAAACCTCCCAAAGATGAAAAGCCCGGGACCAGATGGCATCACAGGTAAATTCTACTAATCATTCAAAGACAATCTAATACTAATCTTGCTCAAGCTCTTCCAAAAAACTGAAGAGGAAAGAATGCTACCAAACTCATTCTATGAAGTCAACATCACCCTAATACCAAAATCAGATAAAGATGCTACGAAAAAATAAAATTACAGACGGATATCTTTAATGACTATAGTTGCAAAAATCCTCAACAAAATACTTGCAAACAGAATCAAAAGCACATTAAAAGAATTAAACACCATGTTCAGGTGGCTTTTATGCCAGGTATGGAAGGGTGGTTCAACACAAGAAAACCAATTAGTGTAATAAACCACATTGATAAATTGAAGAAGATAAATCATGTGATCCTTTCTATTCATGCAGAAAAGGCATTTGACAAAGTACAGCACCCTTTCTTGATAAAAACACTCCAAAAGATAGGAATAGAAGGATGCTTTCTCAATGTGGTAAAGTGCACATATGAAAAACCTACAGCTAACATTGTACTCAGTGGTGAAAGACTTTCTTGCTGAGATCAGGAGCAAGACAAGGATGACCACTGTCACCATTATTATTCAGTATTGTGCTAGAAGTCCTAGCTAGAACAATTAGGCTAGACAAAGAAATAAAAGGCACCCAAATGGGAAAGGAAGAAGCAAAACCTTCACTATTCACTGATGACATGATCCTATATCAAGAAAATCCTGAAAACTCCACAAGAAAGCTACTAGAATTAATAGACGAGTTCAGCAAAGTGGCAGGATACAAGAGTAATGCAAAAAATCAATAGCTTTTCTATATATTACTGATGTGCAATATGAGAAGGAAATCAGAAAAAAAATTCCTTTTATCATAGCAACTAAAACAATCAAATATTTAGGAGTAAACTTAACTAAGGACATAAAGGATCTGTATTCAGAAAACTACAAAACATTGCTAAAAGAAACCCAATAAGACTTAAATAAATGGAAGGACATTCCATGTTCATGGATTGGAAGACTAAATATTGTTAAGTTGTCATTTCTACCCAAATTGATCTACAGATTCAACACTAAAAATCCCAGCAGCCTTTTTGCAGCAGTGGAAAAGCCAATAGTCAAATTTATTTGGAAGGATACGGGGTCACGAAAAGCAAAAAATGTCTTAAAAACGAAGAACAAAGTTGGAGGTCTCTAACTTCCTGACTTTAAAGCATAGTCTTAGCTACAGTGGTAAAAACAACATGGTACTGGTATAAGAACAGACAGATTGACCAACGGAACTGAATTGAGAACTCAGAAATCAACCCTCACATCAACAGTGAAGTGATTTTTGACAAGGCTCTTAAGCCCACCCAGCTGGGCCAGAACAGTTTATTCTACAAATGGTGTTAGGAGAACTGGATTGCCATATCCAAAAGAAAGAAAGAAGACCCCTATCTCAAACTTACAAAAACTAACTCAAAATGGATCAAGGACCTAAATATAAAAACAACCATAAAACTCCTAGAAGAAAATGTAGTAAAACACCCTCATGTCTTGTGTTAGGTGGTACTTTCTTAAACCTCACTCTCAAAGCATGAGCAACAAAAGCAAAAAAATAGAGAAATGGGACCTCCTCAAAATTCAACACTTTTGCACCTCAAATGACTGTCAAAAGGGTGAAAAGACAGCCGACTCAATGGGAGAAAATATTTGGAAATCACATATCCGATAAGGGTTTAATATCCATGATACATAAGGAGATCATACATCTAAACAGTTAAAAGACAAACTATCTGATTAAAAAAATGGGCAAAAGACAACTGTCCAAAGAAGAAATACAAATGGCGAAGAAATGCATGAAAAAATGTTCAACATCACTAGCAATTAAGGAAATGCAAATCAAAACTACAATGAGATATCATTTTACACCTATTAGACTGGCTACTACTAAAAAGTCAGAAAACTGTAGAGAGATGTGGAGATATAGGAATGCTTATTCACTGTTGGTGGGAATATAGACTGGTACAGCTACTGTGGAGGACTGTTTGGCAATTCCTAAGGAAGTTGAATATGGACTTGCCTTAGGATCTGGCAATACCATTTCCAGGTATATACCCAGAAGAACAGAGAGCAGTGACATGAATAGACATCTGTACACCCATGTTCATAGCAGCGTTATTCATGATAGCCAAAGTTGGAAACAACCCAAGTGTCCATCAACTGAGGAATGGATAAGCAAAGTTTGGTGTATACACATGATGGAATATTATGCAGCGGTAAGAACAAATGAAGTTGTGAAACATATAACAACATGGATGAACCTGGAGGACATTATGTAGAGTGAAGCACGCCAGACACAAAAGGACAAATGCTGTATGATTGTGCTATTATGAACTAAATCTATGTGTGAAATATATATTATGTGAAGTATGAATGGAATCACATAAGATCATCTTTCTTTGAAGCTGAACAAATATAGGTTAATATTACAAAATGTTAATATTAGACCAAAAAAAACCTTTATACTAAGTGAAGAAGACCAGACACAGAGTACTACATACTATAAGATTCCATTTATATAAAATGTAAATGTAAATCAATTTATGAAGATGAAATTAGATTAGTGGTTATGTAGGGCTGGAGAAGAAATGCTAAGGGGTGTGGAGTCTTTCTTTTTGGAGTAATGAAATTGTTCGAAAATTTTGAGATTATGAATGTACACCATTGTGATTATGCTAAAAGCCGTTGATTACACACTTTGGATAGGTCATATGGTATGTGAATATATCTCAGTAAAACTGCTTGTTAAACAAATAAATAATTGTGCAAGAACAGCTAGAAATAGCAGGTGTGTACAGCTGGGGAAACAGAGAGATTGAGAGGTGAGGAATTTTGTCTGTTTTCTGTTTATTATTATTATTATTATTATTATTGAAGTAATGAAAATGCTTTAATAATGATTGAAGTGATAAAAACACTACTATGTGATTATAACAAATACCATTGATTGTACACTTTGGATGAATTGTATGCTTTATTAATGTGTATCAATAATATTGATTTGTTAAAAACATGTATGCTCTATCCTTTGAAATGATCATAATTTATGTTGAAGCATCTTCTCTAAGGAAATTCTAGCTTTCTTATCTAACAGTCATTTCTCATGCAGTTTCTCCCTTCTCATACATTAACATTTGAAGTTACAAATCAGATGTAAAAATAGCAGATTCATAGGCAAGGTATATTTGTTTGCCCTTTGACCTCACAGGTTTTTTCTGTTTTGTCCTCTTTTCCTTCTCTCTACTAATATGAGAAGTAGCATTATTAAGAGTTTCCTTACGTGAACTTTTCACATTTCTCTCCTTCCTCTGATGATTTAGTACCAAATTGGGAAAGTGCTTTTTGAAATACACATTTCTTCGTCAACAATAAATGCCTTTAGTTAGGCCTGAAGTCAAAGATTTCCTCTTACTGTGTTTTTTTGTTGTAGTTGCTGCTGTTGTTGTTTAACTGCTCGTGTGTTTTGCTCTTTTTTTCTTAAAAAACAGTTTTAGTCACACACCATACAGTCCATTCAAAGTGTATAGTCAATGGCTCTCAGCATAAGCACAGAGTTTTTATTTATCACCACAATCAATTTGAGAACATTTTCATTGCACCAAAAAAACAAAACAAAACAAAACAAACCCATACCCATACACACATATTATTGATACTTAGCTTAACATTGCTATGGTAACTTTGATGAAAGAATATTACAATCTTACTCTTACCTATAGTCCCTAGTTTACATTAACTGGTTTTCCCTATATACCACCCCGTTATTAACCTCTTGTAGCAGTTATGTACATTTGTTCTAGTTCATTGAAGAACATTCTTATATTTGTACTATTAACCACACTCATCCTCCACTACAGGCTTTACATTTTATACATTCCCTTGTTTTATCCTCTAGCTTTCCTTCTAGGGATATATACGACCTAAGCTTCCCCTTTCAACCACAATTACATTCAGCACTATTAATTACACTTACAATAATGTGCTACCATCACCTCTGTCCATTTCCAAACATTTAAAATCAACTTTAGTAAAATTCTGCACATTCTCTCTAAGAGCAGGAACAACACAAGGATGCCACTGTCACCAGTTATTCAACATTGTGCTGGAAGTTCTAGCTAGAGCACTTAGGCAAGAAAAAGAAATAAAAGGCATCCAGGTTGGAAAAGAGGAAGTAAAACTCTCACAATTTGCAGATGACATGATCCTAAATTTAGAAAATTCCAAAACATGTACAGCAAAGCTAGTAGAGCTAATAAATGAGTTCAGCAAAGTGGCAGGATGCAAGGGCAACATGCAAAAATCCAGTAGCATTTCTATACAAGTAATTAGCAAGCTGAGGAGGAAATCAAGAAAAAAAAATAGCATTTACATTAGCAACAAAAAGACTCAAATATCTAGGAATTCATTTAACCAGGAATGTAAAAGATCTGTATCCAGAAAACTATAAAACACTGCTAAAAGAAATCAAAGACATCCTGTGTTCATAGATTGGAAGAATAACCATTGTGAAGATGTCAATTCTACCCAAATTGATTTATAGATTCAATGCAATACCAATCAAAATTCCAATAGCCTAATTTACAGAAGAGAAAAGTCAATTGCAAAATTTATTTGAAAGGGAAGTGGGTCCCAAATAGCCAAAAATATCCTAAAAAGTGAAGCCAGAGGGCTCACGCTTCGTGACCTTGAAGTGTAGTATAAAGCTATAGTGGTCAAAACAGCATGATATTGGCATAAAGATAGACACATTCATCAATGGAATCAAACTGAGAGTTCAGAAAGAGACCTTCGCTTTCTATGGTCAGCTGATTTTCGATAAGCCTACCAATTCTACTTTTCTGGTACAGAATAGTCTCTTCAACAAATGGTGCTAGGAGAAGTGGTTATCCATAACCAAAAGAATGAAAGAGGACCCCTATCTCCTCCCTATTCAAGAATCAACTCAAAATGGATCAAAGAACTAAACATAAAAGCCAGGACCATAAAACTCCTAGAAGGTAATGTAGGGAAACATCTATAAGACCTGCGATAGGTGGTGGTTTCTTGGCTCTTACAACCAAAGCATGTGCAACAAAAGGAAAAATAGATAAATGGGACCTCCTCAAAATTCAACACTTTTGCACCGCAAAGGACTTTGTTAAAAGGGTGAAAAGGCAGCTAACTCAATGGAAGAAAATATCTGGAAATTAAACTTTCAACAAGGGTCTAATATCCATGATATGTAATGAAGAAATCTTAAAACTAAACAATAAAAAGACAAACGACCCGACTAAAAAAATGGGCAAAAGACTGAATAAACATTTTTCTAAAGAAGAAATACAAATGGTGAAAAAACACATGAAAGAAATGTTCAATGGCACTGGCTATTAGGGAAATGCAAATCAAAGCTACCATTTCATACCTACTAGAATGGCCACTATTAACAAAACAGAAAACTACAAGTGTTGGAGAGGATGTGGAGAGATAGGAACACTTATTCACTGTTGGTGGGAATGTAGAATGGTACAGCCACTGTGGAAGTGTGTTTGGTGGTTCCAAAGGAAGTTAGATATAGATCTACAATGTGACCCAGCAATACCACAGTTACGTATATACCCAGAAGAACTGAGAACAGTGACATGAACCTACATCTGCACACTGATGTGCATAGCGACATTATTCACAATTGCCAAAAGATGGAAACAACTCAGGTGTTCATCAACTGATGAATGCATAAACAAACTGGTATATACACAGGATGGAATATTATTCAGCTGTAAGAAGAAATGAAGTCATGAAGAATATGATGATGTAGATGAACCAGGAGGACGTTATGTTGAGTAAAGCAAGCCAGGCACAAAAAGACAAATATTGTATGGTTGCACTCTTATGAACTAAGCATAACTCATGGAGTTACTAGCTAGAATAAAGTCCCCAGAGAAAAGAATATGATTAGATCTTGGAAAGGTGAGGTTTAATCAATGCTGGATTGGTAAAAAGTTGTTTGTAAGTATTTGGAAATGAATAGAAATGGTGAAAGTACATCATAGGATTTGTAATTTGTAGTCCTAATATATAGATATGATAGTGGTTTGTTTTTTGTTGTTTTTCTTTATTTTTTTTGGAGTAATGAAAATGCTCTAATATTGATTGAAGTGATGATTGTACAGCTCTGTGATTGTACCAAATGCCATTGATTGTACACTTTAGATAAATTATATGGTTTATGAACAAAAAGTAACACAGTGGGTTGGGGGAAAATACACCAAATGTAAGATATGGACTATATAGTTAGGGTAATATTTGATGATGGTATTTTATAATTTGTTACAAATGTTTCACAACAATGCCAGGTATTTGTGGTAGGGTGATGTATGGGGGACCTGTATGATGTTATACATGCTGGTTTATAAGTTCACAACTTTTACTATACACTTATTGTTTATGTATGTTTAAGTATGAATGATATACTTCAATTGTTTTAAAAAGAAAAAATAATCTGCACAGATTAAGCATCAGCTCTCCTTCTCTACCCTCATTCTATCTCCTAGTAAGCTGTGCTTTAGATATTAACTCCAAGAGTGTGCTCATTCTAAGTAGTTCATACTAGTGAGATCATACAATATTTGTCCATT
Organism: Cabassous unicinctus; assembly: GCA_029593785.1. Taxonomy (NCBI): domain Eukaryota; kingdom Metazoa; phylum Chordata; class Mammalia; order Cingulata; family Chlamyphoridae; genus Cabassous; species Cabassous unicinctus. Next base: position 27,051 of record JAQZBX010008630.1, on the reverse strand, counting down.
TGTTTCTGGCTTATTTCACCCAGCACAATGTCCTCAGGTTTCATCCTTGTAGTTGCATGTATATACCATAGTTTGTTCATCCACTCCTTGGTTCATGGACACTTGGGTTGTTTCTTTTGGAAAGTGTGAATAATTCTAATATGAACATCAGTGTGCAAATGGCTGTTCCCATCCCTGCTTTCTGTTCTTCTGAGTATACACCTAGAAAGGGAATTGCCAGATCATATGGCAATTTTATACTTAGCTTCTTGAGGAACTGCCAAACTTTTCCACAGTGGCTGCATCATTCTACATTCCAACCAGGCATGAATAAGTGTTCGTATTTCTCCACATCACTCTCCAACAATTGTAGTATTCTGTTTTTTTTTTGTTGTTTTTTTAAAGTGGCCTTTCTAGTAGGTGTGAAATGATATCTCTTGGTTTTGATTTGCATTTACCTAATAGCTAGTGGTATTGAGCATCTTTTCGTGTGCTTTTTAGTCACTTGTATTTCCTCTTTGGAAAAGTGGTGTCTGTTCAAGTCTTTTGCCCATTTTACAATTGGTTGCTTGTCTTTATATTGTTGAGTTGTAGGATTTCTTTATATATTCTGGATAGTAAACCCTTATCAGATTTGTGGTTTCCAAATATTTCCTCCCATTGAGTAGGCTACTTTTTCACTTTCTTGACAGATTCCCTGCAGCATAAATATATTTAATTTTGAGGAGGTCCCATTTATCTATTTTTTCTTTCATTGCTTGTGCTTTGGGTATAAAGTCTAGGAAACCACCACCAACCACAAGATCCTGAAGATGCTTCCCTACATTTTCTTCTAGGAGTTTTATGGTCCTGGATCTTATATTTAGGTCTTTGATCCATTTTGAGTTAATATTTGTATAAGGTGTGAGATAGGGATCCTCTTTCACTCTTTTGCATTTGAATATCCAGTTTTCCCAGCACCATTTATTGAAGAGACTGTTCTATCCCAGTTGAGTGGATTTGGCAGCCTTGTTAAAAGTCAGTTGAAGGGGAGCAGATGTGGCTCAAGTGACTGAACTCCCACTTCCCACATGGGAGGTCCTGTATTCAGTTCCAGGTGCCTCCTGAGAAAACAAAAAAGAAACAAAACAAATGAAAAAGCCAATTCAGGGAAACTGAGGTGGCTCAGTGGTTGAACGCCAGCTTCCCACATACGAGGTTTTGGGTTCAATACCCAGCCCCCAGTACATTAAAAAAAAAAAAATCAATTGAATATCCAGAAGAATTGAAAACTGTGATGCAAACAGACACTTACACACCGAAGTTCATAGCAGCATTATTCACAATTGCCAAAAGGTGGAAACAACCCAAGTGTCCATCAACCAATGAATGGATAAATGAAATGTGATATATACATATGATAGAATACTATGCTGCAGAAAGAAGAAATGAAATTGGGACACATATGATAACATGGATGAATCTTGAAGACATTATTCTAAGTGAAATAAGCCAGACACAAAATGACAAATATTGCATGGTCTCACTAATATGAACTAAATACAAAGAATGGAGTTAAAACCTAGAGTATAGGTTATTAAGAGAGAAGAGGAGGACTGTGAAGGAGTACTGATGCTTAATGTATGTTTTAACTAACTTGACTGTAAAAGTGTGGAAATGGATAGTGTTGATGGTAACACATTATAGTGAGTAGAAGCTGGTTTATAAATGGGATTGTGGCTCATAAGGGTAGTCTAGGGATGTAAATGTCAACTGAAAGAAAGCTAGAGAATAATCTAGGGACTGAATAATGCAGTGAACCCAGAGATGGATGAAAATTGTTAATAGTACAAATGCAAGAATGTCCTTCTGTGACCTAGAATGGATGCATGTCACTGTTACAGGGTGGTGGGAATGTGAAGAAGCATGGGATAAATACAATTAATGTAACCTGTGGACTGTAGTTTACAGCAATACTGTAATATTCTTTCATCAATGCCAAAGATATACTGCATTGATAGTAGGGGAGTATGGGGTCAGTGTGCCAGGTGTGCACTGTGGACTGTGGTTGGTGGTAATAGTATTGATGATGTTATCTCGTGATCTATATAACAAATGTTCCACAGTATTGTGTGTTAGTGAAGGGTGTTGTATGGGAGTTCAGTACATGTGCATGATTGTTATGTAACTTCACAACTTACATAAAAAATGTTTTTAAAAAATCAATTGACCATAGATGTGTGATGGTCTATATCCGAACTCTCAATTCAATTCCATTGATCAATATATCTATCTTCATCCTAGTACCATGCTGTTTTGACCACTGTAGCATTGTAACATTATTTAAAGTCAGGAAGTGTGAGTCCTCCAACTTCATTCTTCTTTCTCAAGATGTTTTTGGCTATTTGGGGCCCCCTACCCTTCCAAATAAATTTAATAGTTTGCTTTTCCATTTTGGCAGGAAATTCTTGAGTTAAATCTTTATGTTTTTGGAGACCTGCAGGATCCTCTTCCAATGCAGACTGTCTTAGACTTAAAAGTACATTTATTTGATTCAATCAACCCCAAAATTTGAGAATAGTTCTTTTGTCTTCAGGCATGGCTAGAACCAAGTTCTAAAATGATATCACTCTTACCTGGTTTTTCTCTTTTAAGTTTTTCAAATTTTCTAAATCATTCCCAGAATCATGTGGTCATTAAAAAATAGACTCCTGTCCTTTCACGTTCAAGTATGTTGAAAAAGAAAAATTGCTTCTTTCTCATCAGTTTTAACAAAGGTATTGGGCCTGACTCACATTGGTCCACCTGGGCCATATAACTAGTAAATAAGTATTACTCAAATTTCTGACTCTCATTAAAATATCCACTACAAAGCTAACTTTCAGATGGTTACATCTTTCTACATTGAAGATGTAGGATCTACAGCCATTGTCCAATAATTATATATTGTTTTTTTTGGCCAGAAAAAGAAAGAAACTGCATCCACAAGAGCCTGACTCCTAGTGAAGGGTACTATATTTCAGAAATATCATGTGCCATTTGTATATCTCAACACTCTAGTTTTTAAAAAATTATGATCCTATAGTTTTGTATTTAATATGTTATAAATGTGTAATATTGATGATAATTATAAGCTATTTATCAAGGGGGATGAAACAATATTCCAATACCCCAATATTCTGTTCCGTCTTGTAGAGCTTATCATTAGTCCTCCTCTTTATTTATTTATTTTTTTTACAGAATCAGAGGGTTTTCAGAGGAATCTTATCTTGATTCATAGGCTTATTACGTGATATTAACAGAAGTTATCAATACTTAAAATCAAAGATATGAAAAATAGTAACACCTTACACTCGAAGATTCCATTGCTTTTAAAGCTCTGTCAACTACACAATATAGATTGATACTCTCTAAAATTGTAAGGGGCTGTGGGCCATATATTCTCCCATCCTATAGATAAGAAAATGAAAGCTTAGACAGGTTAAGCGTTTTATACAAGGCCACCCACATAGTCAGTGGCTGACTTAGGGCCAGAGTCTGATTATTTTATTTCTTACGCAGTGTTCTATTTTACCACACTCCCTCGCAGGACACATAAGGTGATCTCCATAAGTATGAATCTGTAGCCTATAAAAAGAAATTCTAAGAAATTGTTTTCAAATGTGTAACAATTATTAGCCAATGAGAATATTGGAAAGGCACAATACCTTTTTTGTGTTTAAACTTTTATAAGGAGATTTTCACCATATTGAGCTAATAGAAATCAGATTTAAATTCGTATGACTGTGATTTCGTTTATGTTTCCAAAAGCATGGTGAGCTTTGCACAAAACAACTTTCCATCTTTTAAGTCTTGCTAATCTACTTTAAGCTGGGCAAGAGTCACACATCATCTCAGCTTCTGTGACCACATTCAAACCACCTCTGCTAATCTCTTCAAAGGGGATTTTTGCACAGGCACACTGCACATATACTAGTCAGTGGCTTGCAAAGTCTCCCAGTTTCATTTGTAATTCAGGTTTTATACTAGACTTTAATGCAGACGTTCTCTTCCAAAGAATTCCAAGTCCTTTCACTGCTGTCTCTGATTTTCTCCTGGCTTTTCAATAACTTCAATGAAGTCGAGAATTCACTCTTTACAGCAAGGATTAACTGTGATTCACATAGTTTATTTGCAAAATGGAAATAGAAGACTACCCTGATATTTGACACATTGAAGTTCCAGATACACAGAGGGTTTTGGTTGCTGGGTTTTCTTAACTTAGTGAGATAAAATATTTATCTCTTGTGTCTCTCAATGCAATTTCCATTTTAGATCAGGCATTTGAAAAATCTATACTATGATTTATGGAGCTTCTAGTACATAGTGAATTCATTACAAAAAAACTTTGCGTCCCTGGACAAGATAGCAACATTTTTCTCTAACTATTGGACAGAAATCTAACCTTGAAATCTAGGATTTGTAAATCCTAGCTTGACACATTTCATCTTAAAAAAAAATCTTTACAAATGAAATACATACCAGAAAAATAGTAGAAACTAGTTAAACCAGTGAACTCAAAGGTGTGAATGTGAGTGTTTATTTTACTATCATGTTTGTAATAATGTTCTGTAACTTTGTGATTTAAATCCACAAATTTATAGCTCAGGAGGATTAGTTTCATAATCTTGGCTGTCATAACTTTGGAAAAGATTATCTTTTAGAATTTTCTTTATAATTTCATGAAGCACATCCTATATGACTCACTTCAATTGTGATGGATGCTTAGTACACCATGCTATCATTAACAGGACAATTACACTCATATTGTTGTTATTTGGCAAAATATATAGGGCTTTAATTTCAATTTAAAGCTTTTGCTGAAAATTTGTGCTTAAAATGCTGAGGAAATGAGACAAAAGTTCAGTTAATGTCCTTTCTGTATGACTTAAAATCATGCCACCACCATCCTTTTTTCATCTAAATAAATTATTCCTAAATTTTAGAAAGCTGGGTGTTTTTACAAACTCACGTAAGCTTTAAGAACCTTGGATTGAGTAATGCTTGTATTCTCAGGTAATTTTCCTTTTTGGAACAAATATTTCTTATCTGAAGAAGTATATTTAGGTGAACAAAAGGACAATGATTTTGTATAACAATTATTGATTGCAATATTGTAAAAAGATCATTTACCTACCTACCTACCTACCCACCTATATATCATTCTATCTATATCTATCTTTCTATCTAATACCCTTAAGAAGAAGGAATTAAATGCATCTTCACCTTGCCAAAGACAAACAATAACAATTATCTCATAATCTTCATGGCCGTATTATAGATATATAATGGGGGATATCATACATGCAGATTACCTGAGACGTTCAGTTAGTAAATGATGCAAAGTACCACTTTTTCTTTAATCCAAGGACTTTCCAGAATGTAGGAGGAAAACACTCAGCATTGTAGTTCAAGTCTTAATCACACCCTGCTTGTTTCTTTGTGATGCTTCCCTAGAGTAAAAGAAGACCCTTCTAGCCCTGTGATGTTTTTGATTTTCAAATGTGATATGAGTTTAAAGGCGATAAACATGCCAGGCTTTTAACAGGTGCTTTTTGGTAAGTGCCACAGTGAATTTACTTTACTATCAATTTCCCTTGCTATCCACACTGACCCTACTCTTTCTAGGAGGCACACAATAATAAAATACATAATAACTTTGCTACTTTTCACCAGCATCTGGCCTTAAATTGTTACTCATGTCAGCAAATAGGTGGTTGGAAAGTTAGATTACTTTGTAGAAAAACTGTAGAGCAGAGTGATGTCAATAGCTCAGTTATCACTTCCTTGAGATGAAAATAATGGTTAATGCCTTGGATCATTTACCTTTTTCATGTCTGTTTATAGTAAAAGTCACTGATGTTTTTTGTGTGTGAGGAAAAATATCTCAATAGAATATTGGTGCCCTTGATTATTTCACATTTTATGTCCCTAGAACACCAGGTCAGATTAATTCAGTTTCATCACCAAGGAGATATGCCAAGTGAGAGTGGAAGAATGGTATATGTTTTCCCTCCGTTTTTAGTATAGTAGTGATAATCCTCTGGAGATGGGCAACTCTCTTGATTTTGAGTGCCTCTCTCTGGCTGCATCCCCATACATCTGTATTCTAAACATAAAGCTCCATTAATATGTTGAATATTAGGTAGAGTCCCAATGAAGGTTTATTTGGCAAAGTGTGCCATCTGTTATGCACAAGTTCATAGAATTAAAATAATAATTTCTAGTTGATTTCATGCTTCTGTAGCTTAATAGTCTCCAATGCTACTAGTAGATCCATTATACATACTTCTGTACAGAAAAGATGTACTGAAAGAAAATGTCAGCTTTTGAATAAACCTGTGTCCAAATTTACTCCAAAATAAAATTGAAAAGAAAATTGGAAATATGGCTTTTAGATGGATTTACTGCTCTCTTTTTTTCTGGGTAATTTGATAACGTGGTATTCATAATGATCATTGAAGTACTGAGGACAATTTTGTGCTAAGCTCTACACCGACCTGACATCTGCACATTCCTTTAAGTGCAGTTGAATGTAATTAGCCAACAGCTTGGAGCTTGATTAAAATGTAACATTTTATAAATTTATGATCATATTCTGTGCCTTCCTGAAAGTGAAACACTCAGAATTCAACTCGACCTGCATGCCAGGCAAAGACATTGTCATTAAAGCAAAGGGAATCTATTTACTGGTATTCAGGAGCTTCCACTCATTTCCTTATAATGTACATGAAAATGGCTTACAAAAGTTTAATTCACAAATTATTAATTGGTAGCACAATATATTAAGTGGATATTGATTATTAAATTTTAAACAAAAGCTATAAAATTTGCATTCCTAATTTTTAAAAATTACTTTGAAAATTAGAGTAATTTCTGATTGCTTTGAATATCATGGAAGCTAGTAGATGGTGATGTAGTAGATTGATTTATTGGGCTCCAATTTTCACCCCTTCCTGAATCCTCACTCTTTGCAATTCCTCCAGAAACAAATGGGGTGTACTTTCCACCTCTTGCCCTTTGGCTATGCCATATGACTTGTTTTAGCCAGTGGTGGTGTGATAGCAGTCTGTTCTGAGCCTTGACCTTAAGAGCTCTTGTATATTTCCACTTACTCCTCTGCAATCAAACAAAAAGACCTTTTCCTGGGAAACACTTGCCCATTCATAGAGCATGAGGAGTAAATGTAAGCTTTTGTAGAGTCAATCAGATGATCCCTCCCTAGATCAGCCAACCAATAACCAGCTGACCACAGATGTATTATAAATATAAATATTTGGTTATTTTTGTCACCCAGATTTTGAGGTTGTTTTGTTGTTGGTTAGGTAATAATAGCTGGCTGACACAGAAAGGTAGGGAAAGAATATTTAATATCAATTACATATCACTGCTCATGTATGACAATTCTATTACGGACCATGAACAAATATATTACCTGCTTTTTAAATTTAATTTAAAATGTTTTAATAAGAGAAGTTATGGATTTACAGAACATTCATGCATGAAATATAGGACTCCCATACCCTGCCACCACCAACGTCCATTGGTGTGGAGCATTTGCTACAGTTTATGACAGCACATTTTAATAATTGTACCCTTAGTTAAAATCCATGGTTTAACTCAGGGTTCTCAGTTTGTTTAGTGTAGTTCCAAGTTTTTTTTATTTTATTTTTTATTCTGTTACCATATATATAATCTGATATTTTCCCTTTTAATTATATTCAGATACATATTTCAGTGCTGTTAATTGTGTTACCATCACCACAATCTATTACCAAAACATTTCCATCATTCTGAACAAGAACCCTGTACATGTTAAGCCTCAAACTCCCATTCCCTATCCATACCCCATCCCCTGATAACCCATATTCTAGATTCTGACTCTATGAGTTTGGTTATTCTAATTGTTTCAAATCACTGAGATCATACAAAATTTGCCCTTTTGTTTTCAGCTAATTTCATTTTGACATGTTGTCTTCAAGGCTTATCCATGTCACGTGTATCAGGACTTCATTCCTTCTTATGGCCGAATAATATTCTACTGCATGTATATACCACATTCTATTTATCCATTCACCAGCTGATGGATACTTGGTTGCTTCCATCTTTTGGCAATTGCGAATAATGCCACCATGAATAATGGTGTGCAAATATCTGTTCAAGCCCCTGCTTTCACTTCTTTTGGGTATATACCTCATAGTGGGATTGCCAGGTCATTTGGTAATTCTATACTTAGCTTTCTGAGGAACTACCAAACTGCTTTAAAGTGGTGTACAATGGTAGCTGCTCCATTTTACATTGCCATCAGCAAAGAATGAGGGTTCCTATTTCTTTGAATCTTCTCCAACACTTGTTCTTTTCAGTTGTTTTTAAAAAAATTAATAGCAGCCATTCTAGTCAGTGTGAATTGGTATCTCATTGTGTTTTTTATTTGCATTACCCTGATGGCTAATGATGATGAATATTTTTATTTGCCTTCTGGCCATTTGTATATTTTCTTTGGAGAGATGTCTGTTTAAGTCTTTTGCCCATGTTTTAATTGGGTTGTTTGTATTTTTTTTGTTGTTGTTAAGTTGAAGGATTTCTTTATATAGTCTGGATATTATATCTTTATCACATATGTGATTTCCAAATATTTTCTCCCATTGGGAAGGTTGTCGTTTTACTTTCATGATAAAGTCCTTTGAGGAGCAAAAGTTTTTAATTTTGATGAGGTTCTATTTATCTATTATTTCTTTCATTGCTTGTGCTTTGGATGCAAAGTCTAAGAAACCATTGCCTAACACAAGGTCTGGAAGATGCTTCCCCATGTTTTCTTCTAGGAGTTTGATAATTCTTGCTATTATATTTAGGTCTTTGATCATTTTGAGTTTATTTTTGTATAAGGTATGACATATGGGTCCTCCTTTTTTTTTTTTTTTTGCAAATGGAGATCCAGTTTTCCCAGCACCATTTGTTGAACATACTATCTTTCACAATTGCGTGGTCTTTGCTACCTTGTGAAAATCTGTTGGCCATAAATATGAGGGTTGATCCAAAGCCCTAAATTCTATTCCATTTGTCTATAAGTCTGTCCTTATGCCAGCACCATGCTAATTTGATTATTGTGGCTTTGCAAGAAGTTTTAAGATAGGGACATATGAGTCTGCCAATTTTATTCTTCCTTTTCAAAATGACCTTAGGTATTCCATATACCTTACGCTTCCATATAAATTTGATGATTGACTTTTCCATTTCTGCAAGAAGGTTGTAGGAATGTATATTGGGATTGCATTGAATCTGGAAATTGCTTTGGGTTGTATAGACATCTTTAACAATATTTAATCTTCCAGTCCATGATCACACAACATCCTTTCATGTATTTAGGTCTTTATTTTGTTTTGCAATGTTTTGTAATTTTCTGTGTACAAGTCCTTTCAATCCATAGTTAGATTTATTCCTATATATCTTATTATTTTAGTTGCTATTGTAAATGGAAATTTTTTTCTTGATTTCTTCCAATTGTTCATTGCTTGTGTAGAGAAACATCGCTGATTTTGGAGTATTGATATTATGCCCTGACATTTTGCTGAATAAATTTATTAGCTCAAGGTAATTTCTTGTAGATTTTTCAGGATTTTCTGTATATAGGATCATATCATATGCAAATAGAGAAAGTTTCACTTTTTCCTTTCCAATTTGGATGCCTTTTATTTCTTTTTCTATACTAGTCTCTCTGGAAAGAACTTCCAATACAATGTTGAATAATAGAGGTGACACTGGGCATCCTTATCTTGATCCTGATCTTAGAGGGAAAACTTTCAGTCTTTCACCTTAAGTAGGATATTAACTGTGGGCTTTTCATATATGCCTTTTATTATGTTATGGAAATTTCCTTCTATTCCTAGTATTCTAAGTGTTTTTACCAAGAAAAGATGGTATATTTTTTCAAATGCCTTTTCTGCATTAATTGAGATGATCATGTGTGTTTTTTCCCCTTCATTCTGTTAATGTGGTATATTACAGTAATAGATTTTCTTATGTTGAACTACGCTTGCATACCAGGGATAAATCCTACTTGATCATGGTGTATAATTCTTTAATATGATGTTGAGTTTGGTTTGCTAGTATTTTGTTGAGGATTTTTACATCTATATTCATCAGAGATATTGGTCTGTAGTTTTCTTTCCTTGTGTTATTTTTATCCAGCTTTGATATAAGGGTGATGTTGGCCTCATAGAATTAGATAGGGAGTGTTCTCTGCTCTTCCATTTTCTGGAAGAGTTTCAGCAGAACTGGTGTTACATTTTCTTGAAATGTTTGGTAGAATTCCCCTGTGAAGCCATCTAGTCCTAGGGTTTTCTTTGTTGGGAGGTTTTTGAATACTGATTCAATCTTTTTATTAATAATTGTTTGTTGAGATTTTCTGTTTCTTCTTGAGTCAATGTAGGTAGTTTGTTTCTAAAATTGTCCATTTCATCTAAGTTATCTAATTTATTGGCATATAGTTGTTCATAGTAACCTTTTACAACCCTTTTTGTTGCTCCCTTTTCATTTCTGATTTTCATTGCCTCCTTCTTTTTTTCTTTGTCAGTCTAGCTGAAACTTTGTCAATTTTATTGATCTTTTGAAAGAGCCAACTGTTGGCTTTGTTGATTCTCTCTGTTTGTTTGTTTTCTTCTATTTCATTTATCTCTGACATAATCTTTGTTATTTCCTTACTTCTTGCTTTGGGCTTAGTTTGTTCTTTCTTTTTCTAGTTCTTCCAGTTTTGAAGTTAGGTCTCTGATTTGAAATTTCTCTTGTTCAATGTAAGCTTTTAGAGCTATACATTTCTCTGTCGGCACTGCCTTCACTGCATGCCTTAAGATTTGGTATGTTGCATTTTTATTTTCATTGACCTCAAGTTATTTCCTAATTTCACTTCTGATTTTCTCTTTAATTCATTGGCTGTTTAAGAGTGCATTGTTTAATTTCCATGTATTTGCGAATTTTACATTTCTTCCTATTTTATTGATTTCTAGCTTCATTCTATTGTAGTCAGAGAATATATATAGCATGGTTTCAATATTTTTTAATTTATTGAGCCTTTTTTGTGACCCAACATATGGTCTATCTTGGAGAATGATCCATGGGTCCTCAAGAGGAATGTGCATTCTGTTTTTGTTGGTTGAAATGTTCTATATATGTCTCTTATACCTTGTTAGTTTACTGTATCATTCAAGTTCTGTAATTCCTTATTAATCTTCTGACTAGATGTTCTATCCATTATTCAGAGTGATGTGTTGAAGTCTCCTATAATTAATGTAGAGCCATCAATTTCTCCCTTCAATTCAATCAGTATTTGCTTCATGTATTTTGGGGCTCTGCTATTAGGTATATATATATATATTAATAATTGTTACATCTCCTTTTTGAATTCTCCCCTTTATCAGTATAGAATGGCAATCTTTGTCCCTCATAACTGTTTTTTTAAATTTTATTGAAGTATAGCGTTCATACATGAACATCTATAAACAATAAGTGTGTAGTAAAGGTTGTGAACTTACAAAACAAACATGCATAACATCATACCCTCATACCTGTTTTTACCTATTTTACCTATTTTATCTGATATAAGTATAGCTACCCCAGCTCTCTTTTGGTTACTACTTGCATGGTGTATTTTTTTCCATTCTTCACCCTCGACCTACTTGTATCTTTGACTTTAAGGTGCATCTCTTGTAGACAGCAAATAGTTGGGTCATGCTTTTTATCCATTCTGCCAATCTCTGCTTTTTGACTGGAGAGTTTAATCCATTTAAATTTTAAATTTACTACTGATAATACAGAACTTTTTTCTGCCATTTTGCTATTTGGCCTTTGTAAGTCTTATACTTTTTTTGTCCCTCACTTCTGTTAATGCCTACTTTTATATTTATTTGCTTTTAATGTGTTGTACCTTATTGAGTGCCTTCTCATTTCTATCTGGATATATTTTTCATCCATTTTCCTTGTGGTTACCATTGTGTTAAAATTTAACATTTTAAAATTTAACAATCATATCTGGTTTGATACCTACTTAACTTTAGTAGCATGCACATATACTTTTCCTGTACTATACCCTCTGTCCTTCCACCCTTTTTTTTTACTTGTTATCATTTATATTTTTGTACATTGTGTGCCCAAAAACATAGATTTATCATTACTTTTATGGATTTGCATTTTAGCACCTGTAGGGAGAGGTGGAGTTACATACCAATCAATACAAAATAATAATACTGGCATTTATAATTACTTAAATGGTTTCTTTACCATAGGTTTTATTTATTTATGGTGCTTTGAATCACTGTCTAATGTCCTTTCCTTTCAGTCTGAAGAACTTCCTTAATATTGCTTTGTAGGGCAAGTCTAGAGGCGATGAACTCCCTCAGCTTTTGTTTATCTGAGAATGGCTTGATCTCTTCCACAGTTTTCAAAGAGAATCTCACTGGATATAAAATTCTTGGCTAGCAGTTTTTATTCTTCAGCACTGTAAGTATTTATTCCACTGGCTTCTTGCCTCCATAGTTTCTAATAAGAAATTGGCACTCAATCTAATTGTGTTGCTTTTTCCTTGAAGCTTTCAGAACTCTCTCCTTGTTCTTTGCATTTGATAGTGCAGTTGTTGAATGACATGGTCATTCAATGCTTCATGATTATCCTGTTTGGTGTTCTTTGAGTTTCTTGGATGTACATAATTACGTCTTTTGCTGTTTGGCAAGGTCTCTGTCATTATTTATTTGACTATTCCTTCTGCCCCTTTCTGTCTTTTTTCTCCTTCTGGGACTCCCATAATGCATATATTGGTGTGTTTAACGTTGTCCCAGAGCTGTTTTAGCCTATTTTCGCTTTTAATAATTCTTTTTTTCTTTCGGCTCCTCAGTCTGACTCATTTCAAGTGTCTTGTCTTCAAGTTCACTGTTACTTTCTACTGCCAGCTCCAGTCTGCTCTTGAAACCATCCTGGGCATTTTTCTTTTCTGTTTTTGCGGTCTTCAACTCGTGTAGTGTGGTTTAGTAGCTTTTTAAAATTTCTATCTCTTTACTTAGACCCTTATATTGTTCATTCATTGTTTTCCTGATATCTTTTAGTTCTTTCTCTGTATTTTCCTTCTCCTCTTTGAGCATTTTTAAGATCATTTTTTTAAAGGTTTTGTTCAGTATGTCCACATTCTCTTCTTCTTTGATGGTGTTTTCTGAATTTTTATCCTCTTCCTTTGGATAAGGCATCATTTCCTTTGTCTTGTACTATTTTGTTTCACACTGTACATTTTCATACATTATAATATTAACTAAGGGATTTATTCACTGGGATGTCTCTTTCTTAGTTTTGTAACTAGCTGGGGATTATACAGAGATTTTCTTGATCTTCGGCCCTCCTATCAGGAATATTTGCCCAAGGTAAATGCACTGTGCAGGAATTTCCCTGTCTTTCTGGGCCTCTTGCTTGTCCTGGGCTTCCTGTTTACAGGACTTTGGTTGTCCCCTGTTTCCCAGGAGACAGATTTCCCTTGCCTTGGTGTTTGAAGTCATCAGACCTTTGTCCCAGACTGTCCGTCTCTATAGTTTTTATACTCCTTCCTTTGTCTCAAGCAGCTTTTGCCTGGAGAGAAAATTCTGGGAAGAGGGTCACCCCAGAAGGGACTTTCCCATTTCAGTCTTTCCCAGACAATACAGGGTGAGGGATCCACCAACGGGGTGCAGACCAGCTCCAGAGTGCCTTGGAGAGGTGATCGGGAAGAAGGGTGCCAAAAGTTTTGCCAGTGGCTCCCCAAAGCTGAGCTTTCCTGGCCTGCCCAGCAAATGCAGCACTTCAGCCCTGAGGAAGTGTTGTGTCTTTGAATCTCCACCACTTCTTTCTCTGTCCAGGTAGTGTTGAAACCATGGCTGCTGCTGCCTTTGTCTGGCTTGGGTTGAAACAATAACTGCTCTCAGAGCTGGACCCCAGTGGTCCAAATTTGCTAATCAAAAGCTGTGGTCAGTGATTGGCTGTGCCCACCCTGTTCTTGGGGAAGTGGATTTTTATGTTCCTTTCTGTCAATAGAGAGCTAGCCAGTGAGTGGACCCCACAGCAGCCTGCATTGAGCGTGTGGGATGGGTGCAGGTAGCCACTGAGCAGAGTGAGCAATTTACTGTTCTTTATTAGAGTTTATGAGACTCTTCCTCCTGCACTTCCCTGGATGCTGTACAGTGTGCTTCTGGCCTTGGGAGTTTCAAAATAGTTGTTTCAGACAGTTTCTGCCTGTAATAGTTGTTTTGGTGGAAGGACTGAGTCCTGGAGCTCCCTACTCTGCCTTCTTCTCCAGAAGCCTCCCATTACCTGCTTTTTTTGGGTTAAAGCTTTATTAGTTTAGCTGATTTTTAAAAAAAAATTAATACATTTTAAAACTAGGGATGCTGTAAGCAGAAACTCCCTGTGTCCTATATATATCTATATATCTATAAATATCTATCTATCTATCTCTATATCTATATCTATCTATCTATATATATGTAAGAACTTGTGAGATATTAGTTATTTTCCCAGTTGAGAAATGGGGCAGCTTACTAAGGTGAATTTGGAATAACTTCATGAGTTCTAATACCCGTATCATACAATATTGTTCTGCGTTCTCATTTGAAGACTACAGATTCCATTCTGATTGCATTAAACTCCATGGGATTTGATAAGGTGCTTAACTAGCTTATAGAATCATTGGGAAAGTCAAAGAAATAAGCTTCATACTGACCTTCCAGAAATGACTCTCAAACTCACCATAGTACTGGGTCTCCAAGGGTACTGCTACCTGTGCCCTGACCAGGAAGATGCTGCCCCTATTGCCAGCCCCAGACCCACTCTGCTTGACATCTCGGCCACACAAGGAGCATGGCTGTCTTTCTCCCCACATAACTAGTCTCCCACTAGTGCATCTGATTCATGGAACACACAGCTTGAAGGAAGTCAGTAAATATTAGTAGAATGACTAGGGTACCTATGATGTGTCAGACACTGGTTTAGGCACTGAGGAGACAGCAGGAAACAGAACAGACAGAAATCCCTGTCCTTATGGACTTTACCTTTTGGAGTGGGAAGTACACAAAATATATATTATATTGGGTGGTGATAAAGTGCACCAGGAAATTAAAGAAAGTAAGAGATGAGTAGCGAGTGCTGCAGGTGGGAGTGTGCAATTTAAATATTGTGATCAGGGAACTCCTCTCTGAAAATGTGAAAGCTGAGTAGAGCCCCCAGAGAGGGGAAGGAGTGAGTCATGCAGGCATCTGGAGGAAGAGTATTCCAGGAAGAGGACAGCAATGCCCTGGGGAGTGGAGGAGAGCAGACCTGGAGTGTTTAAGGAACAGTGAGGAGACCGCTGTGGAATGAGAAAGGGTGAGAGTAGTACACAAGGGCATCAGAGAAGTAACAGGACCAGACTATGTGGGTTCTTGCAGACCACTGTGGGGACTTTGCCTCTTGCCCTGAGTCAGACGGGAAGCCACTGGAGGGTTTGCTTAGATGTATGGTTTGAACTGCCATTTAAAAAAACAAGCAAACAAAATCACTCTGGCTGCTGGCTTGAGAATAGGACAAGGACAAGGGCAGAAGCTACAGTGTTTGGAAGAGTCTATAGCCTTTTCAATGAAAACGATTGGTAGAATGGAAAAGGAATTAGCATTGTCTCTTAAAGATATGTATGAATGTAAAAACCAGGAACCAGTAGATTTCTACACAGGGAAAACCATGGAACTGGTGTTAAAAGTAAGAAAATTAAAAATAATAGTGTCCTCACAAAATGGGCACAGAGTCATGTATATCTTTGGGTATGTATGAAAGAGGCTGTGCTGTCCTGGAAGACAGTCTGGTTGCAAATGAATTTAGGACTCTGTTAGATCAGTCATTTTTCTTTCAGTTGTAAGAGACAGAAAAGCTGAATGAAAACTGGATTAAAGAATAACAGAATTAATTGTTTCATAGAACTGGTATCCCACTGGGATAGGAATCTCCTCACACTTTGCTCAGGGAAGAGGCTCAAATGATATCACCACAGGGCCCTGTTTCTCAATCTCTCCTGCATCTGGTTCTCATCATGTATGCATTTGACTTTAGCATTTCCAAAATTTCTTTAGTCTTGGCTTTAATCCTTCAGGAAAGTTATGAGTTTCTTTCCCAGAAATCCTAGCAAATGTGCCATGGCAACTCATTGACACCACTCATGAATGAATCACGAGACTGCATCACTTGCGTTCCCAATGGAGCTGCACACCTATAGCCAGGATGACAAATGGTGGAGAGAGGGATTACCAAATGACTGTGAGCAGAGGAAGACAGAATGAATGCCATGTGCTCAAAAAAGCAACAGAGCCAATATGTAGAGGGTTTTTTCCCCTGACTCTCCAATTAATTTGTTCTCTAACTTTGGATATGTTCATATTTCAGAGCCTTAGCATCCGTTTTTTATAATTGGAGATGGAATTCTCTATTCTTGATGTTTATTTATGGTATGAAATGTGATAAATTATGTAACGTAATTTATATATTGTAGCTACTCAACATACATTAGTTGCTCTAATTACTAATCACAATTATAACAGTTAGGGTTAAATGTAATAACATTCAAAATTTATGGCCCATGATGGAGTATGAACTCCATTAATGCTACTTCTTTTCCCATTTAATATTTTATAGTTCGTCACCTATTATTGCGCTTTACACATAATCTACACAGTGTAGACCTTGCTGAACTAGAAGTTGCCTGTCTTTGCTTCTCTTAACTAAAACTGATGTTGAGTTTGTCATATGTATTCAATGAATGGAATTCTAAATCCTCTCTTGTTTAATGGGTATAAATTCTTGTATTGTGTCCCCTTTTCACTCCTTGACATTATTATTAGAAGGACATAAGCAGTTTATCAGATATCACAGATTTCATTCAATTAAGTTGTTTCCTCGACATCAGTGTTTATTTGTAGCCCAATGAAATTATTTTCATTGTATCACTCTTTCACAGAGAACTTTTGCATAGGATATGTCTTAGATTGTTTTCCACCCCCAGAGGTATGAACGGAGGCCAGGATTTGAATGCAAGTAACTTCCTGGGAGATGATCTGAGAAATTGCTGGAATAGGGGTGGAGAAGTGAAAGGCAAGGGAAGGCAGTCCATGAAAGGTACATTTCAAGTCAACTGCCACTGTGGGTAAATGGAACTTAACTTCTCTGGAAAACTCTAGGAGTCAAGTTAAAACACTGCTCAGAGTTATCCCATCCTATGGGCTAGGGATATATATCCAGTAACACTCATGTATTTGTGCCCCTGAGCTCACGAGTCATTGGTTGAGGGAAGCTCCTAGCAGGTATTAATTCTCCAACACTTTCAGCTTGTGGTCCATGTGGCAAGGTGGCTACAGTGGCAGGAAAAATTCCTCAGGCAAAGCAATGTAGGTGCTCATAGTTGGAAGTTGGGCCAGTGGGCCCTGATTTGATAAGGATCAGGGAAGATGGCTGGGGTACAGGATAGCATTTGCTACAGATATACTTTAGAAAATAAGAACCTATTATTTTTGTCTTTTGTGGTCACGTACTTTTCATACACTGAGGATATGTATTTAGTATTCCCTGCTCACTCATCTTAAGTAGTTGAGATCTCAGGCCCTATATGTGGTCTTGTTAAATGTAAACCCATTTTATACGTTGTTATGAAGACTGGTGCAGAACATACACATCCTATTGTATGTGAGAAGAGAAGTGATCATCTGTGAGGAACAGCCACCTGCCCTACTCTGTATATATTTTGGAGAAACATGTATTCAGAAAAGAGAATACACCCTTGCACATGTATCTGTAAATATTGGGCCATCAGCTGAACAACAGGTGGCAGGGATTTGCAAATTGAGGGCTGGAGTGAAATCAAGTTTAAGAAAATGGGGAGAGTCAGGAAACAATGAAGGAAATTCATGTGGGTTTACCTAATCCCCAGGGGTAAGGTGGAATAAAAAAAAAAGATTGATTGGATGAGGGCTATGGAGCATAGAAAATGAGAAGAATTTGAACTTTGAGGGTCATTTTAATTCAACCAATCCTGAAAACCTACCTGCCATTTCAGTCTATTATGAAAGTTCTTAACCAGGTTCTTCACTTCATGAAGCCCCTAAAGTTGTGTGCAAAATGCTGAATGTGTGTGTGAGAATGTGAATACACCTTTATTTTTAAAAATTTCACAGATTCCCAAAAGTTCTACAAGCAGCTAGAAAGATAAGAATTTCTTCTGGAAGTTTAGAGAATTAAATCTTGCTTGGGATTTGAAAATGAAACTCTTGCAGTGACTTACTGGATATGATTTAACAAGTGATGGGCTACAGAGGATGATAGAGTGCTGAGTCTGTGCTGCTGGGATTTTGAGTCAAGACAAGGACAGAGCACGTAATTAATTGCCACAGGACAGATAACCTTAGCCAGGACACCCTGGAATATCATTTATTCATTTATTCATTTATTCATTCTTTCAACAAATTGAATGTCAACAAATTAAACCAACATATTCAGAAATTACTATGTGCCATGCCAGGATTGTACCAGACCTGGGATGACCAATAGAGAGCTACTAGCTATTGAGCACTTGAAAAGTGGCTAGTGCCATATGCAGACCTGGCAATGTTTTGGATGTATTACGTTAAATAAAATACATACATCATTTTCATCATTTAATTTGCCTTTTACTTTTTAAATGAAGCTACTAGAAAACTTTAAATTGTATATGTGGTTTGCATTATATTTCTAGTGGACAGCACTCTTCTAGACATGGCAAAAGACTCTGCCCTTTGGGACCTTAAATTCTAGAGAAAGAAACCAATTGACAAAAAACACACTAAGTGAGTTATATAGTATGGTAGAAGGTGATAAATAGTATGGGAAAAAGAGAAACAGAGCAGGATAAGGGGGATCAGGTATGTTGGGTGGTAGAATGGGTTTACAATAAGAGGATGTGGTAAATTGAATTACATACCCCGATTTAGACAGGTTGTTGGTCTTAATCAACATTCCTGGGGGTGTGAACCCATTGTAAATAGGTCCTTTTGAAGATTTTAGTTAAGGTGTGGCCAACTGCATGAGGATGTGCTTTAATCTGGAGTACTGGAGAGCATCCAGAAAAGAAAGAATAGGGCATCGCCAAGTGATGGGAAGCAGCGATTCAAGCCAATCATCCCCAAGGATTGCCGGCAACCGGCACCAGAATGCTAGATTCTGGGGGAAAGCAAGCCTTGCTGATACCTTGATTTTAGACTTCTTCTAGCTTCAAAACCATGAGCCAATAAACACCTGCTGTGCATGCCAAAACCCGTTTGTGGTATTTATGATTGCAGCTTAGGCAAACTAAGACAGAGAGGGCAGATTTCTTTAATAAGGTGACATGTGAAGAAAGGCTCATGCAGGTATGGGGCAGATTGTTGCAGGCAGTAGGAACAGCAGGTGCAAATACTTTAACGGGGAAGCCTGTCTGATGTGTTTGAGGAACAACAAAGATACCAAGTGGGTTGGAGCAGAATGAGATTAAAAGGACACTAGTGGGTAGTGAGGCAGGGGGACCAGAGGTGTTGGCAGTGGTACAGATCGCTTGGTACTTGCTGACTTGGACATTAACTCGGAGTGAAATGGGAGGCAGTGGAGGTTTTGAGAGGGAGAATGGCCCAGTTTGAGCTGGAATATTGCTGCTGCAGTAACCAGGTAGGAGACTGAGATGGCTCAGACCGAAGGTGTGCAATACAGATACTGAGAAATTGTCAGACCTCGAAATGATTTATCTCATGAGGAAAATATTTTCAAACCTAGGACAAACTAGGGAGATCCCTGAAGGTTACTAGTAGATTTTCCTGCCAAATTTACTTTAGAATTTATTTCTTGGTCTGTTTATGTATGACATGCAAGCTCTGTTGTTCCTTTCTTCCCAACACAAACTTTGAGTTATTTACATGTTACTTAAATAGGTTCAAACCTTTCCTGAGTAAACAATTATCATTAGGAGTTGGGAGCTTTGCATATTTGATTATCAGATAGGCATTTCCTGTTGTGTGTCTTACTGGAAATTCTATTTTCTATTAAACCTCAGATGGATGATGATAATAAATGTTTGTTCAGCAGCAGCTGGTCCCAGCTTGTTATCCTGTCATGAACATATTTTATTTATTCATCTTATTTTTTAACCTCTTTTGGTAGCCTGTCCTTTTCTCTAGGCTTTATATGTGAAATAAAAATGTGTGCTGTTTAATCTGAACACTTTCAAGTTTCTTTCGCTGAATTAAGTACAGTTGTATTTATATAAAAGGCCTCATGCAACCCACTGTGCATCACTGGTGATTTAAATAAGAAAATGGAAAATGAAGAAAAGATCTTCTAACATTGCATGACGTTAGGACCAATGCTTCACTTTAAAAAAATCTCTTTGTGGGAGAGTCTTTAATGTTGACTTTGTGCTGAAAGGGTATGTTGCTTTCAAAAGAATTAATCTAGTGTTAGATTTGACAGGGTTAGGGGAAGAATGAAAAGAAGAACCCATTCTGATAAAGTACACTATAGCATCAATACTCTTATCTTGTACCAAGTGAAATGAATTCCCTTTTTTCTTCAGTTGGACAGTAATGTTCTGCTTATGCGCACACCAACTGGGTACCAAACTTTATCTTATAATCATATTATCCAGATTAGTTTTAGATAACATATAGTACCTGGAAACCAAACTGAAGCCATTTATTCTAAGGCCTATATGATATAAGGATTATTTTCTTCAGGCTAGACTTATCTGATATTAATGTGAATGACTGTGTTCAAATACATTAGGAAAGACCATCAAATAAACCAATAAATAAAAGCAACTTGTTCTTGACTACTTTTTAAATTTTTAAAAAAAATTTTATTAGAGAAGTTGTGTTTATTACAGAACAATCATGCACAAAATATAGGATTCCCATATAATACCCATTATTATTAATATCTTGCAATCGTGTGGTACATTTGTTACAATTGATGAAAGCAAATTTTTATAGTTGTACTATTATCTATAGTCCATGGTTTATTTTAGGATTCACTGTATTGTGCAGTTCCATGAACTTAAAAAAAATTTTTTTTCTAGTGCCATGCAACCTAATTTTCCCATTTTAACCACTTTTAGATATAGATTTCAGTGCTAATTGTATTCACAATGTTGTGCTACTACCACCACCATCCATTACCAAAACATTTCCATTGTTCCAAATAGAAACTTTGTACTAGAGCCCTATTCCCTATGCCCACCCCATCCCCTGGTAACCTATATTCTGGATTCTGACTCTGAATTTGCATATTCAAATTATTTCATATCAGTGAGATCATACAATATGTCCTTTTCTGTCTGGCCTGTTTCACTCAACATGATGTCCTCAAAGTTTATCCATGTTGTTGCATGAATCAGAACTGCATTCCTTTTCATAGCTGAATAATATTCCTCTGTATGTTTCATTTATCTGTTCCTAACTTCAGAGAGCTTTCTTCCTGAAACCAGGATTGAATAGTCACTAAGACTGTTGTCTTTGGTGATAAAACTAAATTCTGATTCCAACTCTCTGACTTATTAACTTTGGAATCTTTTTCAAGTTATTCAACATTTCCAAGCTTCTGTTTTCTCAATTACAGAAATAGAATATCCTACCTTATAGTGTTGCCCTGAATATTAAGAGAAATACTGTTTGTATATTGGTTTTCTATTGCTACATAACAAATTACCACAAACTTAGTGTCTTAACACAATACCTGATTATCATCTCACATTTCAGAAGTTCAGGCTGGCTCAGTGGGATACCCTGCTTAAGATCTCACAAGGCTGAAATTAATGTGCTGGCTGACCTGGTCTCTTATTTAGAGGCTCTGGAGGAGAAGCTGCTTCTAGGCTCATTCAGGTCCTCAGCAGAATTTGGTCCCTGGCAGATGTAGGACTGAGTTCTGCATTTCCTGGCTGGCTGTCAGCTGGTAGCATACTTAACTTCTTTTTTTGTTTTTAATTTTTTCTTTTTAAAGAAGCTTTAGATTACATAAATGTTACCTAAAAAATATAAGGGATTCCCATATGCCCCATTCCCTCCCCCTCCCACACTTTCCCACATTAATAACTTCCTTCATTGGTGTGGTACGTTTGTTACAATTGATAAACACATATTGAAACATTGCTACTAACCATGGACTACATTTTACCTTATAGTTTACACTCTGTCCCACACAAATTTGTAGGTTATGACAAAATATACAATGACCTGTATCCATCATTGCAGTGCCATGCAGGACAACTCCAATGTCCCGAAATTGCCCCCATATTACACCTATTCTTCCTTCTCCCATCCTTCAGAACCTCTGGTGGCCACTGCCTTTATATCAATGATAAGAGTTCTTCCATTGCTAGAATAATAATAAGTCTATACTAGAATAATAATGTCTACTTTACTCCATTTTTCTTCCCCAGTCTTGAGGATTTTGGACGGTGATGCCCACTGAGAGGGAGCTTAGATCCCATGGGGCAGATGGATGGAACTTAACTTCTTGAGATCACTTACATTTCTTGGTTTATGGCCCCCTCCATCATCAAATCCAGCAACAATTTATGGAAGTCTGCTTGTGCTTGGAACACAAGCAGGCTTCCATATGGATTACCTGGATAATCTAGGCTAATTCCAAGGAGACTAGTTGAAGATAGGTGAAAGTAGCAGCTTAATGAGCTATATCCAAGTGAAAAGAAGCCAAGCTGGTTGCAGTATGTTCAAGGAATCTAGATTGATTAACTGGATGCTTATTAATGTTTGTAATATTGAGACCCATAGCACCTCAAAAATATTAAACACGAAAAAGTAAGTAGCTAGAAAATCATAATATGGCAGATGGTATTGATGCCCTCTCCATGTTTCTTCATCACTCCCCATCCACCTAGTCTAGGGTTTCTCTACCTCAACACTATTGGCATTTTGGGAGGGATAATTCTTTGTAGTGGAGAGCTGTCCTGTGCATTGTAGGATGGTTACCATCACCCCTGGCAACCAGTAGGGTTTATAGCAACCCCCCTTCCCAATGTGACAACCAACAGTGATTGCCAAATCATCTCTGAAGAGTAAAATTGCCCCTGGTTGAGAACCACTGCCCTACACTGGTAGTTCACAATCTTGCGAGTATATTAGAATACTCAACCTCATCTTCAAAGTTTCTGATTGTAGGTCTTGGGTGCTGAATGAGAAATTCTGTTCCTAGTGAGTTCTTGGTGATGCTGATGCTCCTGACCCAGGGATCACACTTTGAGAGCCGCCACATGGACATCTTTTACTGTCCCTGACAGCTTTATCTGGCTACAACTACATGCACAGCCCCCTAGGAGATAGGCTTAAAGTGTCTGGGGTTAAATTACCTTGGGAGAAGCCCTCAAGCAATGAGGAAGGGGAGTTGGTAGGTAAATACCTCAAGTCCCTCATCTCCCAGGTGGTTCAAAGGTGAGGCACATCCTCACAGTTTCCTAGTGGCCCCAGCAGGATTAAACCCCAGGGTGAGCAGTAATTTGTTGCTTAATGCAACCTGTACTGGCTTCCTTCCCTTCTCTGTCTCACTTCTTTCTCCTCTACTGATGCTTTCCTGGGACCTCTTCCCAAATCAACTACCTGTACTCAAATCCTCATCTCAGGGTCAATATCTGGGAGAACTCAAATTAACACACTTATCATAGCTATCATTTCTAGGTTATATTTTTATATATTTTTATTTTTCTAGGTTATGTTTTTTTGAGAATCCCTCTAGCCCAGGGATTCTCAACTGGCATAAATTTGCCATAGGACATTGGCAATATCTGGAGACATCGCTGGTTTTCATTGTCATAAGTGTGTGTGGACGTGCTACTGGTAGCTACTATCAGAGATGCTGCTAAATACCCTACAGTGCACAAGACAAATCCCGTGCCCCCGACAAAAAAATTATCTAGCCCCAAATATTAGTAAGTGCTGAGAAACTCAACTTTAGCCTAAAAGATCCAAGGAAGAGCCATACCAAGAAGTATGCAATTATCCTATCTGGAATTACAAGCTTGAGGTTCAAGTTCACAGACTGATTACATTCTGAAAGTGTAGCCATTCATCTATCTCAGAAATAGTAAGCACATTCATTCCATAGTCGTTCTCCTTATCCTGTGAATTGTAATATTCCTAGATTAACTTCCATTTGATCGTTGAGCTCCTTACATAAAAATACTTTCCAATGGACAAAATATTATGAAGGACAAAAAATGCAGTTAATGTGTTAATTGTTACTTTTGATGAAAGTCTTGCCTTTTCTGTCTCTCATTCCCAATCCCCAACCCCCCTCCCATGAAAGAAACCAGCTGCTTGTTCTGTGTGTTGAAGTGTATCCAAGTTCAGTGTATTATACAACTGTTCATGTGAATCAGAAGTGACCTATCAGAGAAGAGGGTGAGCACCAGGTTGTCTCTCTAGAAATATCAAATTAATTTTTGGCAGAAGGTTGAATCGCTATTGCACAGCTGGAAATAGCTATATTTGGATAACTCCTGTCAGATTTTTCTCACCTGCTCATATTGTTATGATTCAAAGATGTTTCTGGGTTACCTGACACAGAGGGCATTTTTCTCAGTATAATCTTTTGAAATGTTGAATGCTAACCAAAATGTTCAAATCAATCGATGCAAAAATATTAACCTTCATATATGTGTTATCTTATAAAAGATAACTGAAAAAAAAAAAAAAAGAAGAAGAATCACTCCATAGAATCAAGTGGGCTTTTTAATACAAATTTTTGAGGTAAAAAATTAACTTGTGGGTCCTTGGTATGAAAAGGAGAGGAAAAGTAGGAATAGGAGAAGGAGCTCAGTGCTGATAAGTAGCCAGTTGTTGGTGAGTTCCTTATTGCAAAATCATTGCTGGGCTCTTACTATTTCCTTACTAAAATTTAAATACATCCTCTATAGTAGAAATTTCTCAAAAAAATTATATAAAAGTTAACCACCTCAATTTTTGAACTCGATAGTGTATTCTCAAAAATTCAACTTTTATCACTGTTTAATAATTAAGATGTCTTTAGGTTTGGCTTATTGTCGATCTCGTTTATTTCTCAGAAATCAGGCTTCAGTAATTGTAGGTTTAAAATTGTCTAGAATTTCTCCTTTTACATGGCAAAGACTGAAATACAACCACTAGATAGTTAACTACAAGGGAGTACTCTTTGCAATTATTACATAATGAAACTCTTTATTAATATTGTGTTGCAGATTGAGATGTAAGGTTATTTTATGTCACAGTACTTGATTCAGCCAACCACTTTTTAATGCAAATCCAGTTATAGACTGTCATTTCATTTAAAACAATAAACTTTTTTCACTTACAGATGGAAGCCAATGTTTCCCATTATAACTTTTCTAGAAAGAGAGTAAACAGTGAAGTAAGTAACTTCAGAGTATATGTGTGAGAGAGAGAGATAAAGGACAGAGATAGACACAGATAAAGAGAAAGGAGAGAAATAGATACAGAGAATGAGAGAAAGAGATGGTAGATGAAAGAGGTGGTATGGGATGTCTAATTAGGCAAGAACAGTTAAAATAAATTTCTGTGAATTATTTTAAAAATATTAACTGTGCTCTGTGGATGGTGTTACCTTTTCCCTGTTTATATGTTAACCAAAGTGAAGTGATCATGTAGCCAATATCACCCAAGCACTATGTAAGAATAACATTAAATTGGGTCCTCATTTGTTAATTGAAGAGAATAAATGAAAAGAAGAAAAATCTATGTAATTTCGGTGACTAGCTATTACATGTACTTATTTTATTGTGATTTATATTCTGTCTTTAGAAAAACAGATTTAATATAAAAATTTTCATACTTCAATATAAAAGAGAAATAAAATACTAGCATTCTAAGAGACAAAAAAAAAAAAACCCACTAAATATTCCAATTTGGATGTGCCATTTTCATTTTTTTCTTTTGTTTTGTTTTATTCTGAATCAGATAGGTAAGTATCCCGAGCTATATTGGACAGGCTTTTTTCCAAGTCTACCCGTAACCAGAAAAATAATGAACATATTCATAGCTTTAGACAAATTGTAATGCAGGGACATTTGCTTTGAGAAGGATCATATGTAAAATTGGGGATATGAATGGAATATGGCATGGAATTTAAGTTCCCTTTTGGAAAATAGAATGTCTATTGGAAAGTCTAGTCACAGTACAAATGTATTTTGTATTATTTATGTGTCATTAGATAAAGAGTGCTCATAGGCTTTGGCCATTAATTAATACAGTTGATTACCTCTTGAAAACCACTTTGGGAATCAGCATGTCATTATCTATCCAAAATAGACAGATCAAAACAAATGGAAACATTTGCTCTATTTGAAAAACCATAATCTTCCGTGGAAAACTGGGATATGTTTTGAGTGAGGATTTATCACGTCAGTTTCCTCAGTCTCTAATAGCCCACTCTAGGGATGTCTCTGAAAGGCGTTGGAGTTATCAGAGTGAATGTGATAACCCAAGAAGTTGGTTCAAATGGTTTCCAAAAAAATTTAAAAAAGGATTATTTTTGTATGTTACCATCTTCTCTATGTAAAAGAAAAAGTAATTCTAGTCTCCTGAAAAGAAGGTCAATTGGAATACCTGGGTAGAGAATGAGTTTTGTCTCAAAATAGCTAAGTTGTCTAAAGCAAATCAGTCAACCACTCAGCAAAAGGGTTTTCCATATGGAAAATATGTTAAGTAAAATTTAACTTAAGTTTCCCTTGTTAAATAAGCATACTCAGATTCTCTATTCCTCAGTGCTTTTGTTGCCCCTTGGTAAAAGTGCATGCAGTGAGATAGGCTACTTCAGCAGTAACACACTAAATAATATGTTGATGCCTGCAAGTGTGACTGCCTTTGCAAACATTCGATATCTACTGGACAACATGGAGAAACTGACTATAGTTAAGGCAAGGGTTTGAACAATTTTGTTGTTGGATCCATTCGAAGCTGCTGTTAGCACATCAGACTTGTGCAGTAAAGCAAAGGCCCATCTTGACACAGCTTGACTGATCTG
>JAQZBX010008629.1:0-47709 GCA_029593785.1 Cabassous unicinctus | reverse complement strand
TTCCTGAGAGTGACAGAGTTGGACTCAAATAAGTCATCCCTGCACATGGTCCATCAGTCCCTTCTACTCAAACCTATATGTGATGCAGGAGTTTTTAGGTGTACTTCCAGAGACTATATCCTCTGGCCCACCTATGTGCCAGCTGTGCCTGGAATCTCAGTGGAGCTGCAACTCCTACCCTACAGCTCAATGGACTCATCCAAGTAACCTGGCGAAGAGACGACGATGGGCAACAAACATCCAAGGGAATGGAGAGGGCCTGCAGCCGAAGGCAAGATAATCCCATCCACTATATCCATGGGATATAAGCCCTCTCTCACTTGGAGGTGGAGTGAACATCACCTTCCAAGTCCCCTCAGGATTGGGGGAGGAGCTGTGGACTAGAGTGCACTTAGTCGTGTTCTGTTGTAGACATATTGTGATTCAAGCAATGGAAGAAATTGTAACAGTAAGGTGGAGCTGGTGGCCACTGGAAATTTTGGGGGCAGGGAGAGGAGGGGCAGTTGAAATACTTGGGCTTTTTTGGGACTTTGGGGTTTGTCCTGATTGGTGAAGCGGCGATGGATGTAGGCCATTTTCCATCAGAATATACCATGCAGAACTGGGTGGGAGAGAGTGTGGTCTGTGATGTGAACTGTGGTCTATGCTCGGTGGCAAGGCCCCAGGATGTGTATATCCATTGCGGGTGTTGTACCACATGGATGAGGAATGGTGGTGTCGGATGTTGTTGGAGGTGTGGGCAGTGGGGTACATGGGAATCCCTGTAATTTCTGAGTAATATTTAGGTTATCTAGGCACCTTAAAAAAAAATATATATATATATATATATATGTATAACAAATAACATTTATGTAAACAAATGCACATATATGCATATGTATTTATATATCATTTTACAAATATTGGTATGTATTTTGAAAAATTTGATTTTTACCCACAGTAAAAAAAAAGAAAGAAGACAGGAATAATGGGGTAGACTGTTGGTGAGAATAATATCGGGTCTGCCCCTGTCTTCCTAGAAAAAATAGAGAGAGGTAATTGACAAGTAACATTAGAGACTCAGAGACCCTCCTCTACTTACATTTATTTTTTTTTTAAGGTTTATTTATTTATTTATTTATCCCCCCCTTGCTGCTTGTATTCTACTGTGTCCATTCACTGTGTGTTTCTTCCGTGTCTGCTTATCTTCCCCTTGCTGTGAGGTCCTGCTGCATCAGCCTACCGCGTCGCTCAGCCAGCCTGCTCTCACAAGGAGGCCCCGGGAAGTGAACTCGGGGCCTCCCGTATGGTAAACGGGGGCTCTATCGATTGAGCCACACCCACTTCTTGCTGTGAGGTCTTACTGCATCAGCCCACTGTGCCGTGCGGGCCGGCCGGCCTGCCCTCACAAGGAGGCCCCAGCAAGCAAATCCGGGGCCTCCCATATGGTAAATGGGAGCTCTATCCATTGAGCCACACCCACTTCCCTCTATTTACATTTAAAAAGGAAGAGACAGACTTGTCTATAGCCCACTGAAAGGCAAGGCAGATGTCCACAACCAAATAATTCATAAGGTCTGAGTTTTACTTAAAATGATGGAGATGATGCAATGGGGAGAGCATTTCTTTGACCTTTCGGAAAGAAGAAATCCAGAGTGCATCCACAGCCCTGGGGAGAACCCTTTGACCCAGAGTCATGGAAGATCATTTTTACTGGGAAAACCCTCTCTGCAAGTTACCAGGCAGCCTTGCTCAACCAAGGATTCTACTAACAGTAAGGTTACAGACCAGGAGAGCTATTGGCAGGACATGAGAGGGTCTCATATTAGTCACAGATCTGGCCTAGGCAGCCAACCTACAGGGGGCCACACAGACACTTCCCTGAAGGTCCCTCTTTTCTCCTCCTGCATATTAAATGCCCACTCCCTTGCCCCCAGGGAATTGTGGTTATTGGATAATTATTATTAAACAGCAACACTTAGTTGTAGCCTTTTGTCCTCTTACATTCCCTCATCATAAGTATTGATGATACCTTAACCCCTTGCCTGGAATACACATAAACCCTGACAATAGCATATATAAAATCACAGCTGGCCACCACCTGACTTCCCCCTCCAACCTGGGGATTTGTGGTTTCTGCACATTTCAGCAAAGGGAGTTTTCAGCACTGGGCAGCAGCAATTGGCCTGGCTTTATGGGAATATCCCTCACCATCATCTTTCCCCAGGCCTCCCCAGCACTTTCCCAGCCATGGTCAGATCCCAAGCAGAGCTATATGGAAGGGCAGTCATAGCCTTTGTCTCATCCCCACATATGTCACCTCCATGGACCCCTTGCCTGAAATACCAATTGAATTACAGCCCTGAAAGCATCTAGCATTTAGTAGGTCTCTATAGGCATCTTCAGAGTTGAGGACCCTGTAGGCCTCCATATATGGCCAATAAGTTTTCCATAAATATGCTGACAATTCAGTGCAGAAAGCATGAGCTTTTCAACAATGAGTGTTCAAACAATCACAAATGATCCAGCCAACATCATGCTGGTGAGGGCAGACACCCCAAAGATCAATTAGGACACCCTTGAGAAAGAGAAATAGTTGCCTATGAGGCTCCATTACTGCAAGGAAAGTCAAACAGCTCCCTGAAAGGGTCTCCAGACTGGAAATTGAAATTGAAAATTTTACTTGATATTACTTAAGGAACACCAAAGGACATCAACAATAAAAACTGATGAAATTGATGTGATTAAAATTAAAGACATATGTTCAGAGAAAGGCACTGTCAGAAAGAAAAGACAAGCCACAGATTTACAGAATATATATGTAAATCTCACATATAATTAAAAGCTTGCATCCAGGATATAAGAACACTTAAAACTCAGCCATAAAAATACAAACATTCCAATTTAAAAATGTCTATATGATCATAATACTACTCCATTAAAAAGATAAATGTGTGGGAAATAATATAAGAAAAAAAACTCCTCATATTAGTGATGAGGAAAATGCAAATTAGAACATAATTAGAAACCATTATATTATGGCAGAAATGAAACTTATACAATGAGAAAACCCAAGTGGTACTCAAGAGGCAGAGGAACAAGGTGTTATTATGTGCAGGCCCAGGGGAGAGTCAAGTCTCCAAATTCTGAGCCCTGGACATTGGCTTTTGTGGGGTTATATAGGTTTCTGTTTATTGACTAGTGGGTTGCTAGGCAAGCAGGCAAATTCCTGGAGCAAGAGGGCAGGTGGGGGTTACAGAAGCAAAGGTGTGAGTTTAGCTTATCTTCCTAAAGCAGAGGGCCTCAGGGAGGAGAGTCATTAACTTTGTGGATTCCAGACAAAAGGGGGAGGAGGGCACTTTTCTCCTTGTGGATTCCATGGCAGAAACAGAGGAGGGGCAGTTACCTTTCTAAAGCTGCTTGTTTCTGCAAAGGGGAAGAAACAGAGCAGAGCTGCATTTTCTTAATTATCCCTGCCCCCTTTGACACCCTTATAATAATTTTTCATGGGGCATCATTTGCTAACATTGGGATTTTCCTATAGTCTCCAAGGGTTGATAATTAACATGAGGCATTACCTGGTGTTTTAAGGTGTTCAGGTGGGAAGTGATATACTGTGTAAGGTACCATAGAATGCATGGCCCAAAAGTTAAGAGGAAGAAAACTCTGGCTATTACTGGCATGAATGGCAAAATCCAGGAAAGGAGATACTGGAAGTAGTTCCCATTGGCAGATGCCTGGTATGCAAAATATAAGCACTCTTTGGCTCATTCTTTTAGCAGGGCTACCTTGTCCC
Source organism: Cabassous unicinctus (assembly GCA_029593785.1). NCBI lineage: Eukaryota > Metazoa > Chordata > Mammalia > Cingulata > Chlamyphoridae > Cabassous > Cabassous unicinctus. Next base: position 43,934 of record JAQZBX010008629.1, on the reverse strand, counting down.
TAACTGTCCTGGAGGAATTTGCATAAAACAGCATTCTTTCCCCCAGGGCCTGGAAGATTGCCCCTGAACCTGTGTGAGCAAGTCTAATCCTTGCCTGTTTTGTAAAGCTACTTCTGCCAATGAGTCTATCTGGTCTTGCAACTTATTGAGAGCCCCCAGGAATTCTTTGAGGTCATTCAATGTTTCCCATGCTAGGGTTTGAATGCCTTCCTGATCAACTGTGAATGAGGCCCAAGCTACTGCTGTGCTTTTGACTACTCCTAGTCCTAAGAGTAGTGGAATTGCCTGTATTGCTCATTTGGCTCAGGAGAGCTCTTCAGGCAATTCTTCTCCATACACTGAGAATGATGGTAATGGCCAAGCCAGATAACAGATGCCCTGGCCATTCTGGGGTAGGCTGTCCAGCTGACCTGTTCTTTATTGGGGTGTGCCTTCTTGACCCTGGAATGATGGATCCAAGGGACAATACCTGCGACTTTAAGACCAGTAGGAGTTACAAGGATCACAGTAGGTCCCCTGTCCAGGAAGGCTGAAGGGGTTTTTCTTTTCAGTCTTTCAACCAGCATATGTCCCCTGGCCAGTGGGGTTGCACCAGATGTCCTATTGGGATGAGGTTTTGGGACAAGACAGTTTTATGTATTTGGCCTAGAGTTTTCCCCAGCTACTGGAGGATGGAATCTTGGCTAGCCTCCCCCCAGAAGGTTGAGATTTCCTTTGAAGGCCTGGATAATTGGGGGTGGCCAACCAAATAGAATTTCAAAGGGTTAATAGCCTGTGGATCCTGGGGTTCACCTAACTCAGAGGAGGGTTAAGGGAAGTAAGTTTACCCAGGGGAGACCAGTTTCTTGGCAGAAGTTGGCTAGGGTGGATTTGAGGGTTCAATTCATGAGGTCAGCTTTCCCTGAACTCTGGGGCCTGTAAGCAGTATGGAGTTTCCACTTGATCCCTTACATTTTCACCAGCTCTTGGACTATGGCAGCCATGAAGGCTGGGCCATTGTCACTTCCAATAGACAGTGGCGGCCCATGTTGGGGAATGATTTCTCTAAGTAAAGCCTTAGTCACTTCTCTTGCCTTTTCAGTGCAAGTGGAGAAATATCCAACACAGTCTGAAAATGTGCATATCATCACTAACAGGTATTTGTACCCCCGACTTGGTTTCACTTCTGTGAAGTCTACTGTGAGATCTTCAAAAGGGGCTATCCCTGTGTGTTGGATATTGGCCAGACCTTGGGGTCCCTGCAGAAGGTTGTTTTTGGCACAAAATTGGCACTGGCTGCTGATGGTGGCACAGAGGGAAGCTAGTCAGGCTATGTAGTAGTATCTCCCAAGTAAGGCTTCCAATGCAGGTTTCCCTAGGTGGGTGAGTTGTTGGTACTGCTGGATGAGGGCATTTGTGACTCCTTTTGGGATAAAAATCTGGTTATCTGGGAGCAGCCAAGTTCCTTCAGGGGTTTGGCTTCCCTCTTCTCTCTTGGTCCATTTCTGTTCTTCCCAGGTATAGCTTAGTTGATTTTTTTTTCTAAGGGGGACAGCTGTGATATCGATCCTGGGACTTGTATTCCATGAGTTCCTTCAGCCACTTGCCAAGCTGCTTTGTCAGCTTGCCTGTTTCCTTGAGTGACCATATCCATTCCTTTTTGATGTCCCCAGCAGTGCATGATGGTGACTCTGTCTGGTTTCCAGATTGCTTCTAATAGTTGAAGGATTTTTTCTTTGTTTTTGATTTCTTTTCCTCCTGCAGTTAGGAGGCCTCTTTCTTTATAAATCACCCCAAGAATATGAATGGTAGTGAGTGCACATTTGGAATCAGTGTAAATATCCACTGCTTGCCCGGCAGCTAGCCACAGGCCTCAGACCAGTGCCCAGAGTTCTTCTCATTCCAATGACCATCCTTGATGTAGACATGCCAGTTCCTCCACCCATTCTGTAGTGGGGACTGCATATCCAGCAAGCTTTTCCCCATTTTTAATGAGACTGCTCCCATCTCTTAATAGTGTCTGATCCAGGGAAGGGAGTGGTTTGTCTTTGAGGTTGGGGCAACTGGCATAAACTTTCTCAGTCACTTCAATAGAATGATGATCAGGAATCCCTTCCTCATCCAGCAAGAAAATGTCAGGATTTAGACTGTGCACTGTTTCTATTATCACTCTGGGATTTTCACAGAGTAAACCTTGGTAATGTGTGAGCCAGGGATTAGATATCCACTGGTGCCTGTGTGAGTTCAGTAGGGCAGTGACTGTGTGTGACACCATAACATGAATAGCCTGTCTGAGGGTTAATTTGTTGGCTTCTTTGATGAGGGTTAAGGGTGTCACCAGGGCTTTCAGGCAGGGTGGCCACCCTGCAGCCAGGGCTCCAGCTGCTTGGAGATGTAAGCAATAGTCCTCTGCCAGGGGCTGACTGTTTGTGTGAGGACTCCCAGTGCCACTTTGTTCTTTTCATGCACAAACAGGTTAAAGTTTTGAGTTACACCTCTGGGCCCCAAGGCAGGGTCTCAGCAGAGTTGTCTTTTGATATTTTGAAAGGCACCGTATTGGACTTCTCAGGCAAGGGATTCTTTTTCTGGACCCATCAGAACTTCATAAAGAGGTTTGGCCATGGCTGCAAACCCAGGAATCCAAATGTGACAGAACCCTGCAGCCCCAAGGAACTCACAGTTTTCCTTTGGTGGTGGGGGTAGGGATGGTGCAGATCACTTTCTTTATTTCTTGTTTGAGCATCTGATGCCCTTGTGTGTTACTAAACCCAAGGTAATTGACTTTCTGTTTACCAATTTGGGCTTTTCTCAAAGACACTTTGTATCCAGTCTGTGCCAGAAGTTGCAGAAGAGTCTGGGTCCCTTTTCAGCAGTCCTTTTCCATCTCATTGGCAAGTAGGAGGTGGTCATCCACATATTGTAAAGGGGCCCACCTGCAGTCTTCCTGGGTGTAGGTGGCCAGATCTGCTGCCAAGACTTCCCCAAAAATGGTAGGGGAGATTTTGAAGCCTTGCAGGAGTCGAGTCCAGGTTTGTTGAGTTTTCTGCTGGGTTTTGGGACCTTCCCACTCAAAGGCAAACAGAGGCTGGCTCACGGGGGCCAGCCTCAGGCAGAAGAAGGTGTGTTTCAGGTCCAAGCAAGTGAACCATGTGGTTTCATGTGGCAGCTGTCCCAGCAAAGCGTATTAGGAACAACCTAATGTAAGGTGAGAGTGGCATTGTTGATGACTTGTATATCCTGGACTGGTTGATATCCTGTTACGTCTGTCTTCTTTACTGGTAATATTGGGGCGTTCCAGGGTGACTGGCACTTGATCAGGATTCCCTCTTTCCTCAGACAATCTATGTGTTTGACCATGCCCAATTGTGCTTCATGGGGGATCAGGTACTGCCTCTGCCAGACCGGGACCACTCCAGGCTTCAGTTCAGTGATGATGGGTGTATGATTCCATGCCATTCCTGGTAGGTTTTTTTCTGCCCAAACCTGGGGGAAAAGTTCCAGCAGTTTTTCCAGATTCTGATTTTAATTTCCTTCCACATGAAGTCTCCTTTCCTTGCTTTGGGGTACAGTGACAAGGAGAGTGAGGCTGGTCCCAAGGCTTAAGCTTGCTGTCCCCTCAGGTTTGAAGGTAATCTGGGCTCCCAATTTGGTTAAGAGGTCCCTACCAAGTAGGGGAACTGGACATTCAGGCAGGTACAGAAGTTCATGAGTCACTTCATGGCCAAAAAGCTGACAAGTTCTCAACTGGCAAAAAGGCCATTGGCTTGGCTGGTTCCCAGTTGGTCATATGATATTAGCAGTTTTTCCACTAAAGGGGGTGACAGGGCTTGTGACCACAGAATATTCAGTGCCAGTGTCCACCATGAAAGTCCTTGACTGTCCCTCAACTTGTAGTTTGACCATGGGCTCATGGGGGCCAATTTCCAGTAAGCTTGGTCACCCCTATTTGGGGTTGAGCTCCACCAGCCTGATCAAATGGTCTTGGGGCTCAGGTCAGTATTTCCCTTTGGGGATGTTCCCTCTATGTGCCTGATTCTTTTGGGGGCACTTATTTTTCTAGTGTCCACTTCCTTTGCAGTAGGCACATTGGTCTCTGGCCAGGGGCACAGTTTTGGTGCTGCTCCCCCCTTTTTGAGGTGGCTCTACTCATCTGGTGAGGTCAGGATGTCCCAAGACTGCTGCCAGTAGGGAGGCTGGAAGTTTTATTCACTTCTTGATCTCTCATTCAGTGGCTTCATCTCAATTGATGAATACTTTATTGTCAACCTCAAGGAGTTGAGAGATGTTTATCCCCATGAACCCTTATAATTTTTGGAGCTTTCTTTTAATGTCATTTTTGCCTGTGCAATGAAGTTGGCATTCACCATTCTCTGGTTTTCAGGAGCTTCTGGGACAAAAAGAGTGTAGATTCTGAAGGACTTGCAAAGTCAATCATAGAAATCTCCCAGAGATTCTTCAGGCTTTTGTGTAACTAAAGTTGTCTTTGTCATGTTTGTGGGTCCTTTTGCCCCTTCTCTGACCCCTCAAAGGAGCAGTTCCTGATGTTGCTGGAGTGCCGCCCATCCCTGATCAGTGTTGAATTCCCAGTTCAGTTTGGCCTCTGGCACTGCCTCTAATGTCCAATCTTCCAGGTTTAAGGTATCAGTAGGGATCTGCTCCTGCAGCCATTTTTGAGCTTTCATCAGAATCCATTATTTCTCCTCTGTAGGAAACAAAGTCGGGAGGAGCTGGTGGCAGTCATCCCAAGTGGGATGATGGGTTTGAAAAATGGATTCCATGAGATCAATAAGGGGTTGGGGCTTTTCTGAGTAGGAAGGGCTGTGGTGTTTCCAGTTTAAGAGGTCTGTAGTTGTGAAGGGCTGGTAATAGAAAACAGGCCTTCTGGGTTGAATAGTTCCATTCTCACTGATCTAGGCTGTACTCTGTGTTTCATGGAGTGGCATCTGTAATGCAGGTTTGTGCTGACCAGAGCCTCCTCACTACTGAGGTTCCAGGGCTTTCTCCAGAGGAGCCAATGGTCCCAGAGGGACCAATGGTGGGGGTGTTTCTGTGTGATCCACCTGCACTCCCATGCTAGGAGGAGAGCCTAGAGTAGCTGGAGCATATTGTGGTGGTGGTGGGTCCTTTTCTGAGAACCTCTGATGAATTTCTGGCTTCCAGGACCCTGTTCCCTGTGCAAACAGAATCCTGTTCTGTCCCTTTTTTCTTTCACACAATTGAACCCAAGGAGGCAGTGTCTGAGCTATTTCTAACCAAGAGTCAATGTAGGAAACCTGATTGGGGTGCCTGAGAAATACTGTGGCAACCAGCTACACTGTGCAGACCCTGGCTATATCTGTTCTGAGGGCCAGTCAACATTAAAAGTAGGCCACTCTACTTCACATAATGTTTGGAGGGTCCCGGGGTTCATCCACATGCCATAATCTCCTGAAAAGCCCTTCTTGAAATACTTAAGCATGCAGTTTAAGATGGTAGGTTTTGACTGTGATGAGTCCATGTCCTGCATTGGTGGTGCAAGACCAACAAAGAAATTGGTTGCCTCTTTCAAGGCCACTCAGATGCCTGTCTGTCTGTGTCCTTGCAAGAACTTTGGCTTGTCTTATCTAATGTGCCCGGGCATAGTTTGGGATACACCATTATGCTGTATGATATAGCTGCAGAAAACCGTTTAGGGCCCATTCAAACAACATAGCACAGACTGTGGAGTCATAGACTGGAAAAACAGAGGCAAAACTCTGTCATATTCACTCACACAAACAATCACTGAGAAGTTACACGGTCCCTTCCAAAGGGGTTAACAGTGATAAGACCACACACTGAGTTGGAAGCACAAGACAGACAAAGGAAGGGGTTGCCTCTTCTGAGGCCATTCAGATGCTGGCCTGTCCACATCTGTCATGAGAACTTTGGCTTGTCTTAGCTAAGGCACCTGGGCAGAGTTCAGGTGGGCTGATATGCCATATGATGTAGCCATGGAAAACTGGTTAGGGCCTACTCAGGCTCCATGGCACAGTCTGTTGAGTCACAGAATGGAATAACAGAGGGAAATCTCTGTCATCCTCATTCACACACACAATCACTAAGAGATTATGCAGCCCCTTCCACAGGGTCTGCCTTATCCTAGGATCTCAGTATTCAAGACTTCAGGAGGTGGTCAGTCTCCCCTTCCTTCTGGAGACATGCCTGACTGAGGACTTGGCACCTGGGTCATTACCTTTCCAGAGTCTTCTGGCACTGTTCAGTCTGCCTCCCCACTGAGTCAGGCCAGGGTGTGAGGATGTGGCCCATGGGGACCACCTTTAAAGGAGACCCTGTTAAGAGGATGGGTAGTGCTTACCTTCTTTGCTTGGAGATCACCATCAGCCATGTCCATCAGCTCCAAGCCAGAGGCACAGCAGGCCTGCTCAGTTGGGTTTCCCTGTCAGGGAACCAAATGTTGCAGCTAAAATGAAACTTAGATATTGAGAAAACCCAAGCAGAATTTGAGAGGTGGAGGAACAAAGTTTTATTACATGTGGGCCCAGAGGAGAGTCAAGTCTCCAAATTCTGAGCCCTGGGCATTGGCTTTTGTGGGGTTATATAGGTTTCTGTTTATTGGCTAGAGGGTTTCTGGGCAAGCAGGCAAATTCCTGAAGTGAGCAGGAAGGCAGGGATTACAGAAGCAAATGTGTGAGTTTAGCTTATCTTCCTAAAGCAGAGGGCCACAGGGAGGAGAGGAGTAGAATCGGTAACTTTGTGGATTCCAGACCAAAAGGGAAGGAGGGAGCTTATCTTCCTAAGTTGTGGATTCCATGGGAGAAAAGGAGGAGGGGTGTTTATCTTTCTAAAGCTGCTGCAAAGGGGGAGAAACAGAGCAGAACTGCAGCACTTTCTTCATCAACTACACATTAGTTTTTTAAAAAATGAGAATACAAAATAGTGGCATGAATGCAGAACAAGAGAAACTCATATTTATTACTCATGTGACTGCAAAACAAAACAATACAGCCACTTGGGAAGATAATGCCAGTTTCTTATCAAGTAAATAATACACTTAACAAATGGTTCTTTAACCTAACTTGTATATATTTATTCAAGTGAACAGAAATTATTTCCACCAAAAAATCTTGTATATAAATATTTAAGGAGCTTTGTTATTGGCCACAAAAATTGGAAAAAAATAAAAATGTTTGCCAACAGGTAGAATAAAGATGTGAGTGAGGAGAAATGGCAGACTGGTTGATAAGAGTAAGTGATCCTTTTCATCCCAGAAAAAAGAGAAAGAGCGAGGTAATTGACTAGTAACACTAAAGAATCCAGGCCCCTCTTCTATTTACAAACAAAAGAAGAGAGACAGACCTCTACTGAGCTGGCTGATATCCAAGGCAGATGCCCTCAGCCAAAAAATTAATAAGAACAGCTTTTACTTAAAAAGGTGGAGATGATGCAATGGAGAGATCATTTCTCTCAACATTGACATAGAAGAGAACCTGAGTACCTCTCCTGCCCTCAGGAGGCCCATTTGACACAGTCATGGAATTTTTTTACTGGGAAAACCTCTTCCTAAGTTACCAGGCAACCTGGCTCAACCAAGGCTCTACTAGGAGCAATGCTTGGGCCAGGTAACCTATCAGTAGGATGAGAGGGGTCTCACATCAGTCACAGATGAGGCCCAGGCAGCCACCCTACAGGGGCCCACACAGCACCTTTCGTGAAGGGTCCCTACCTCTCTTCCTGCATTAAAAGCCCAGTTTCTACCCCTCTGGGAATTGTGACTATAGGAACAATTCTTATCCAACAGCAACTCCTTGTGGTGGCATCTTTTGCTCTTGCTTTCTGCATTATAGTTATTGATGCTTTAACAACTTGCTTGGAATAAACAGAAACTCTGACAATTGTATACACAAAATCACAGATGTTTCCCATCTGCCCTTCCCCATAATCTAGGGATCAGTGGTCTCTGCATCTTCAGGTCAAGGGTGTCATAAACCCAGGTAGCAGCCATTGAGTAGCCAAACTGTGGTCTTCCCCTGCCATCCTCCTTCCACAGGGCTCCCCAGGACTTTCTCAGGAAGAGTCAGATCCCAAAGGAGAGATATTAGGAAGGGCAGTCCCAGAATAAAAGTCTTATCCCCAAATATGTTGTCAACATGGATATTTTGCCTAAAATATACATTGAATGTCAGCCCCAATATTGTCTGGCTTTTAGTAGGTCTTTGTATGCTTCCTCTGAGTCAAGGCCCTGGTGGACTCCCACTTTTGCAGAAGGGAATTAGCCAGTGATGAAATGACACATGGAAGTAGGTGTCCACATATCCTGGGAAAGGCACACACCTGAGGAGGTAGGTGTCCTTTTCTATGGCATTCAGCTTAGGAACTACTTACCTGTAGAGACCAGGCCTCACTTGGTTGATACACAGGAAGCTTCTGAGCTTACACAGAAGGATGTCAGGCAGTTTAGCACTGGATCCTGGAGGTGGCTCTAACCAAGGTCTGTTAGTTATCTGTGAATGATTTCCTGTAGATGATTTCAGGCTTGGATAATCACTTAAGATGCAATCCCTGGCTTTTGCTCCTAAACCCACTAGCAGATTTTAATCACTTCTTTCAAATGCAGACATTCTGAAAGCTAGAAGCTTCAGTGTAGATGAAACTTGGATATAGCCACAGGCTCTTCTCCACTCAAAGACTTCTTCCAACTACCCCACCACCAGGTGTCAGGTTAAAAATTGCAGGGCCTCTGGGAAACTCCCCAGTCTAGGGCATTCCCATTCCTCACTTTTCCTAGCCCCCTTTGAGAATCATTGGCACAGAGACAGATATTTAGCTTCTATCCAGATGAAAGTTCTAGATCTCTGTGGATATCTTCTGAAAGGACAGGGCAGAGGGTTGATGGGCAGGAGGAAGGGAGGGTTCTGAGAGGGCGGGGCCTCCACAGAGGGAGCCAAGCAGCTGTGGGGCAGGAGGGTCACATGGAGTGGTGGACCAGGGCTTTGCCACAGATGTCTGAACATGATGTCCCCAGTGCCATCATCAGAAACTGGCCCTGGGTGCTGGAGGTGGAATAAAATGTGGACAGAGGGCAATGGGTACAGGGAGGGTCCTTCCTGCTTCCTGCTCCTCCTTCCTGCCTCCACACCACATGTTCCCCAGCTGGAACCCACCCCCTCTATGAATCTGGGGCCAGGACATAGGTCTCTGCCCCTCTCCCACACTCACCCTCTCTACCCGTGGGGAAGCTAAAGAAAAAGCAGAGGAACACCAGGCAAAGCCCCTTTTGGGTCAGGAAGGAAATACCATAATTCACATGTTCAGGGACCACAGGCAGCACTTTAGCAGAATAAGCAGCGGTAGGGAATTTAAATGGAGAATTTTGGAGTTGAACCAGGGGATGTGACCACTAGATGGCAGTAACACACAATCTAGTCATACGGGGTCTGATGTTGACTGCTTTGTAGGTAGGGACCTCTGCAGGAAACTTCCAGAGGCCACAGGGGGTAAGGAGTCCCCTCAAGGGGAAACAGGACCAGGAGGTCCAATGTAGTTTGGGGTCTTATAAGCATTCATGGTTGGCATATAAATTAAGGGCCTATGTTGTGCAAGAGTCTGGGGTATGCAAATAATAAATGGCCAAATAATGCTTATTGAGCTAATTTTAAGACAATTAGATTTGTAATTATTTGAGCTTGGCTGTGCCCTAAAGATCTCAAAATAACTTTATTTCTTCATAGGTATATTCTCAAGAGAATTTTCTCTAAAATGGCCTGCTAGGCAAGCCAGCTTTGAGAGTTTTAAAGCTACTATGTCTGAGATGATTCCTCAGTATTATCACAATGCTAAGCCCCACCCACAAATGCATTTGTCCCTGACCCTATGTTAGATGGGGGCTTTCCAATATGCAGGGATCTTTCCAGGGGAAGCATCCTCCATGGGATGTATCCCCAAGGCCTGTGCACAGGATGGTACACCATTTAGAAGGCCTTTCATTTCTTGGTAGGTAGATGTTTGTTTACTAAGAGACAATTGTAGGCCAAGCAAGGCCATTTATAATGGCTTCTAAATTATTTTTAATGCCAACTGACTTCTCTAAAGTAAACTCTCAGGGACTCCTAAATCAGGGCAAATTCCCACCTGGTTCTCATGTGACAATTTCTGCTCTGGTGTCCAGGTCACACCCCTACCTCTTACCTCAGACAGTTGCCTAAATAAGGCTGGCTATAGGCCCTGGGGCCAGGAAGGGTGAAATTAACTGTGGATATATTTATTTATAGGAACATTTACAACAACATTGACATGTACATTTTCATATGTCTACACATATTAACTTAAAGGTCCTCAACAGGCTTCTGTATCACTTTGTTGTCAGGTGCTCTGACACAATTTTACATTCTTTTATTTTCATGGAAACATGACAATTTATAACTCCTTTCCCAGTCCCACTGTCCCCTTTATTCCCTACCCTACCCATCCCTCCCTAAGTTCAGGATATATGCTTCTTTTTTCATCCACAGAGTCCTGGTCATACTGTGTGTTTTCCCACAAGCCTTCCTGAGCAGTCTCCTTCTCTGAGTGCCCTGTGAAGGGCTGACAGTTCCCTTTGTCCTCTATGATGTCCTGGCTCTTCCAAGACTACCCAGATACTCAGTCCCCCCTTTTGCAGCTCTGATCCTTTGGGCAGAAGATGCAGATTAATGCCATGTGGTGGCCACAGGGACATGTTGGGTCTAGACATCCCTGTTAGTCCTGATGATGATAAGGATGGAGGGAGAAACCCAAACTACTTTCAGATGCTTTTACCTCTTGGTAGGTATTTTATTTAGGGGATTTCTGTGAACAGGAAATCCACTTAGGAGAGTTTGGTATATAAATGAAATAACAAACTGGTGTATTGTATTCATGGAAATAATAAAACAATAGAGGAATTTCTGTTACTTGAACAGCCACGTAACTGGCTGAAGGGCAGGCTTCCTACATACCAGGAGAAATGTGGATATGTGGAGAAGATGTGGAGAAAGGCAGTGGAATACTCATTCACTACTGGTGGGATTGTATAATGGCAAAGGACTCTGGCCACCACTGTGGAAGACAGTTCATTGGTTCTTCAGGAAGCTAAGTATGGAGTTTGACCCATGCTCACAGAGGCATGGTTTACAAATACCATCTATTGTGAAGAGGGATGGTTCCTTAAGAGAGAGTGGGAACCAGGTTAGGTCCAGGGGGCCTGGTTTGACCTGTGGCCTGCCATTGGCCATTTCTGCTCTTGTCTTGCCCCAGCCCTATGCCCCTCCCCTCCCAACACCAAAGATCACCATGTTTGCTTTCTGATATATGTACTATTATTGAGAGTGATCCTGTCCTATTTCAGATCCAAGGACTGCTGTATCTTCTGGTTCCCAATAGATATGTGTTCCTCAGATGAAATAAACATTTTCTGTGTCCAAAGTCCATGTTATGAAGCCACAGATTTTGCATTTTCTTATTAAGAGAGCAAAAGATAAATTATTTTCTTCATTTCATATTTTATTTGAAGATATTCAAAAAGAATAGAAAACCATATCATACAGCTATCATGACTACCTGAGTGCTAATTTTTTTAAATTCATCTTCCCACATCCTCAACAATCTGAGATGCTAGGCAAATAAATACCTAAAAAAAAAAAAAGCATCCTCAATTGCCCATTTCCACACCTCTTGTGCAGTCTGAGAAAAGAGAGGGAACACACATATGTCTAAATCTGTATCTTCATTTTTAACCTTTTTCCATGTGTTATGGTGCCACATAATTTTGTGGCTTCCTAATGCACATACAAAAGATAAAAAATAATAATTAAAAACAACTTCATAATTGGAGCATTGGTGGCCAATGGCTCCTTCACTGGCAAATGCTGCCCTATATACTAGGCAACAAATGGAAAATGGTGGGTAGGAAAAGAAGACTCATCACTAGTGTATATGTGGTCCTCTGCATGGGGTACTGTATTTAATTCAACTGCAAGAGACAGAGAGAACCTATTTTCAAAAACAGCTGTGAGAGTCATGAAAGAAAACAGAAACTTGCCAAGTAGAAAGTCGGACTTTCCAAATTAGCCAATCTGAAATGTACCGAAGCAGTTCAGAAAAATAATTGAAGAAATACAGCTCTATGAAGGAGTCCTAGCCCCAGGTGAATATGAGAAGGCCATGAAGCATTTGACCAATGCCAATGCTCTGTGTGACCAGTCACAGTTGTGAAGGCAAGTTTTATCATGAACTCTTCTACCAATGGTGTTCCAGGTGCTTCAGACTAAGCTGCTGACAATCCTTGAAGCTCAGAGCTTGGTGGAGGATGATGTGGAATGAAAAACAAATGTGGGGATCCTAAAATCTCAATTGAAAGTGTTAAAAAATACTCAGAAGATGAAAACTCTAGGAGAATAAGACCAAATGTGCTTGGTACAGTCCAAGAACCACACTGAAACCTATCCAGGTTATTTTTTTCTTAATTTGTGTAAATCCACTTGTCTCTTTTATTTATTTTTTCCTAGTGAAAAGTGTATTTTGATGAGAGCTTTGTATATTATAAATATGCAATTTTCTAGTTATGAACATTTGAAATACCATGGGTTTCATGTTTTCCTAAAATGTGCAATTAAAATGTACATACATGTAACAATACTTAAGGTAAAAATATCAAGAGCTTCATTTTGAAAGAGAGGGAAAATATATGTATTTATAAATATATATGAGAAAGCTGAAGAAAGTATATTTTTAAAGCAAGTACAGTTGCTTTAAAAATTGGATGATGTCTTGATTATTGATCCAAACTTAGCATTTAAATATTTTGAAAGGTTAAAAAAGTTTATAATGGAAAATGTGCCTTTCTGTTCACTATGTTGCAGTGGCCCCCACACCTGTATAAATCTGGTATTCACAAGACTGGTATATCTGTGACATCAGGGCCAAGAGGTGTCCTAAAACAGAAAAGAGAGGGAGTTTTTTGGAACATCTGTATCTGTGATCTGTACATCATTTTTATAATATAAAGTTCATGTCAAAATAAAATCTATTTCATAGTTGGCATCTTAACAGGTATTAACATTTCTTGGTTTTTCATTTTACCATATACTTTGTCACTGAAAATTGTTCAAAAATGCTTTCCTTTTTGTTTCTATATTCTTTACCTTGGTTGTTACACTGTTGAGGATTGTCAGCCAATGTTTGCAAGTGATTTTCTTAAGTAATTTTTTGAATCTCTTTGTGTGTGTTAATGTTTACAAGTTTTGATTTTGTTAAAAAATTTTGGAAGAAATATGCTTTTGTTATTCCTGTTGTAAGGTGTAATATAAAATGTATATATTCTAAACTGAAGTCAGCCTTTTTAAAGAATAAATGATTTGTTTGGCTTATTGTTGAGAAGTTCAGGTTAGTGACCATGAAACTAGCTTACCTGCACATGAAAACCAAAAAGGTAAAAGTGTAACATTGTTGTAGTGTTTCTTTTTCTGACTAATACCAGTTAGTTTACGGAGAGATGTTATTTTAGGTTACTGTAAGATATTTGAATATTTTAAGTCCTTATGAAATTTAGTACTCTACAAATTATCTTTAAAATATCTTTTCTTCAGATGTGGCTGTAAAACCAAGAAAATTGGCTTTCATTTCAGTGTTTACTTGCATTTTTAACTTCAGGTTGATGGGAATAAAGATTTGAGGAAATTTGTGGCAGAAATCACTAAGAAAAAACCCTCAGCACATTCTTCTTTCCAAGCTAAATTTTATGGAAGGGGGTGGAGGGGGAATTTATCAGGATAAGGTAATGGGTCTCTGGTTTGACAGTGGCAGCATGGAAAGCACAATGTGTAAAAGTATCTTGGAAGGGAGGAGGGCTATAATGTTGTGTTTGGAATAACAAGGGTCTGTCATGTATCTCAGTGTTTTCGGTTTCCTTTCATCCTTTTGTAATTACCATTATAGCAAAATCTAACCTATTAAGAAACTTCTGGCTATGGTTACCTTGATAGGAAACATATCATAGCAAGTCTCTAGATTTTGAGTGGTTTTGAAACATCTAGTTTTATCACACACAATCTTAAGAGTCAGATTACTAATGCATTATAGTATATTAAATTATCCCATGGTTGTAAGCTTACCAAAGTGAAACAAAAGAAATCAAGGAAATGAGTAGTGTCTTCTGCCTCCTATTCCCCCATCCCCCTAAAAGATTAGTTGAACTTCCCCAACTGCATACAAAACAAAAGAAATTCTAGTAAATGTGTATTTCTTGCTTCCTTCATATTCAAAATGTTTGTTTCCAACCTACTACCCCCAAAAGGAGGCAATTTAAAAGTGTTTACTAGTGACTTCTGATAATGCCATTCTTACATTTTTTATGTGTGTTTGTGGTTGAGTATTGACCTTGCTGCTTTAAATCTGAGTCCATATATTTTGGTCATTGAAATTAATATCTCTTTGCTGTTAGAAATTTATTTTACAGAATTGTGCTAAGACAATTAGAAAAAGAAAATGGAACAGCTGTGATAAAAACCAAGTTGGTTCCAAAACTTATTTAGACATAATTTGACTGTTATACTTTTCTTTTAAAACATCAATTATTTATTTATTTGTTTTGCCCTTATTTGGAACTGGTGTTATATAAGTTCTTGTCTACTAATTTTAATTTTACAAAAGCAAAATTATTATTTAGTTATCCACTGAAAAAAAGACAGGCAGGTTGCAAAAGTTAAACCAATCACAAGCCCAGGGTGAGTTCCCAAATACCCCAATACCCTTGGCAAGAGTTGGGGTGAGGGTGGTGGGGAGGGTGGAATATTATTCAGGTGTAAAAAGGAAGAAATCCTGATGCAGAGACAACATGGATGAATCTTGAGGACATTATGCTGACTGAAAGAAGCTAGGCACAAAAAGACAAATATTGAATGACCTAAATGCTATGAACCAAGTATAAAACGTAAATTTATAGAGATAGAATCTAGAATATAGGCTACCAGGGGATATTTGGATTGTGTCAGCAAATAGGGAGCTAATTCTTAATTTGTACACAATTTCTATTTAGATTGATTGTAAAGGTTTGGAAATGGAAAATAAAAGGGGAAAAGTCAGGGGGAGGGGTTGGGGTGTATGGCAATCATCTATACTTTCAATGTAACTGTTCTAAAATCTAAAACTTCCTTAAAATAAAAATAATATTTAATTATATGAAGTTTAAAATAGTAAAAAAAAACTTCTTAATACAAGAATAGAAGGGGATTTCTTTAAACAGATTAAGCTTATTCAATATGAACCTATGCTAAAGACCATACTTAACAAAGGATTTTTGGGAGATCAACTTTTCCCCTGGAATCAGAACCAGACAAAGAAACCTGCTCTCATCATTTCTATTCTACTTTGTAGTGGAAGGACAGTCAGGGCAATAATGCAACTAGAATGAAATGAAAACATTAGATATTGATGGATGCTGTTATTACCTGAATGGAAAATCCACTGTGATCTACAAATATTACAATCAGTAAGAGAACATAGCAAGTCTCTGGGTACAGGCTCAACAAATAAAATCAACTTTATTGATGTACACCAGTAACAGCTAGAAAATAAAGGGCAATACCAGACTGGGAGAAAATATCATAACAGAAATAAACCAATAAAGAATTAATTTATGAAATACCTAAACTTGATATGAAAATCACAAATGACCCAACAGAGAATGAAGAGAGTGTATGAAGTAAAAGGAACATGTAGAGACCAATAAACTCTTGGAAAACTGCCTGTAGCAGGAACTGCAAGATCAGGGTACAGGAGGCCCACAGGGCCCAGCGAGGGTGGGTTCACAGGACCAGAGGGAGGAGACAGTGGGGGAGGATCTCTGCCACCCTAAGGCTGGTGGCAAAGGCTGCTCACTTTGACCCTCCCTCCAAGACACCCCATGTGACTCACTCCCACTCCCTGAGGCTAGGAAAGTTTATGATTGACCCATTCTTCTCTTATGACATGCATGTGCCAACACGTGGGGGACATTTCCACCCAAGTGGATCATTTAAATAAGTTGTGCAAGAAATGCATTCTGAATATATTCAATAGTGATGTAAATACACAGAGTATTTTCTCTTTGAATACAGGGTTTGGGGATTCTTGGTACAACAGGCTGAAACAATGAGGGATTGTATTGTATTTGATATAATTCAGGAAAGGGACTACCTACACCATCATACCAACAGAGCATGTGCCCCAACTGCCTGAAATTCATCATGAGCATTTTCCATCTAAGGTAAACTGATGACAATATCTCCCTCTGCTGGGTGAGTCACTGTGTTCTGAGGCCAAGGGTGGTCCCTCCAGGGATGAAGCATTTCCAGAAAGTGAGAAAACTAAAAACCTGGAAAAAAGCAATCAATGGCAAATGTGCTAGAATATGGGAAGAAGGGATGGGTAGAATTTTGATTGACCACATGTTTTAAAAGAACCAGAGAAAAACTTCACCAGGGGTTCACCAAACAGAATACCTGAGGTTTTATTTCAGGGAAATAAGCACTTTGAAATTCATGGAAACAATCTGCTTCCTGCTTCCATTTATCCCCTCAATAAGAATCCCTGTGTCCTATAACTTCCATAGAATTGCACATTTGTTTCCCAATCTTGCAGAGGTTAGTTCCCTTCTACAAAATTCTTTTAGTTTTACCTAAGAAAGTGAATTAAAGAAAATAAACAGGAGGCAACCAGAAAGGGAGACTGGCATTTTTACAATTATCATTTTGGGATACTGGAAACTATGGCAAGAACTCAATAGAAAGAAATCTTGGAAATCTGAATGTCTATGTGTTTCATGGGATTACACACAATTCAATTTTTTATTATTAAGGATTTTCACTGCTTCAGGCAATGTACAGGGTGTGGGAATAGAAAGGTGGGAAAAGAGGTATTATTCTGGTCTTAGGGAAGCAGCAGGAGATGGTGAAATACCATATACACTTATGAGACTAGTTTAAAAAAAGAATAATAAATAGTGGCATGAATGCAGAACAATGCTCACATGAATGCAAAACAAAACAGTACGGCCACACTGGAAGATGGTGTCAGTTTCTTATAAACTTACCAAATGACCCTGAAACCCCACTTCTACCAGTTACTCAAGTGAATTGAAAGTATTTTCACACAAAGTCCTGTACACAAATATTGAAGCAGATTTGTTCTTGGTCACCAAAAACTGGAAAAAATTACAATATTCAACAGGTGGGGTAAAAAGACAAGAGAAAGGACTGCTGAATAATATGGGGGCCTGAGTAGCTGCTCTTATCCCGGGAGGGGGGAAGAAACAATTAAATAGTAACAGGAAAACTTCAAAGCCCTCCTCTATTTACAAAAAAAGGAAAGAGACACAACCATCTACAGCTGGCCTAACCTCCAAGGCAGATGTACTTTGGCAATAATTCATGAAGCCCAAATTTACTTAAAAAGATGAGAAGGTGCAATTGAGAGAGCATTTCTTTGAGCTTTTGGATAAACTAGAACAGAGTTCATCCTCATGGAGTACCCCAATGAAACAGTCAAGGAACTTTTTTACTGGGAAACCCCACCCCTTAAGCAAGGTCCCTACTCACAGCCAGGCTAGGGACCAGGTGGAGCTTCGGCAGGACCTGAGGAGTTATAATGTCAGTTGCAGATCATGGCTTGTCAGGCCCAAGTAGTCATCCTAAAGGGGGCCACACAGCCACTTTCCTGGGGCACCCCTGCAAATCAAAGTACCAATCTCCTGCCTCCCAGGGAATTGTGCTCATTGGAACAATTCCTATCAAACAGCAATGCCTAGTGGTGCCTACTTTTGCTCTTACTTTGCCCACTATGGAATGCATGAGCCACCGTATAAAAGACTGACCGCCCTGCAGCTGTGGCCATAGGTGGGTGCCTAGTTGATGGTCCCAAGGGAACCCAGCCTTTGAGTCATCCCTTCTAAGGTACCAGACCTGTGAGGGAAGCCATCAGGGCTTATGAAACCTGACCTGACACCACCTGAAGTCCATCAAGCACCCCGGTGGACACCATGTAGAGCAGAAGAATCACCAAAGTGAACTTATTCCAAGAACTATGATGGAGAAGTTGGGTAATAGTACACAGCAAATATGATAAATAATACAAATTTATTAAAAAGACATGTAGTTACTGTAAAGGCTGGTGAATTTGTCCATTATACATTTGTTCTCTTGAAAATTGAGATATGGAGGAAGACTGAGGACCAAGCTACTGTATAGATCAATATATAGATATAGATACAGCATGCACATATATTAATTACTTAGAACATTTCAGTAATTTTTCACATGAGAAAACATTTGCCAGTGATCTTCTCATAGAAATTAGAATGGAGAGGCCATACAGTAGGAGCAAATTTTAATTTTGACTTTATACACTTTTCACTGCATGTCCCTGATTAAGACTTTTCCTTTGTCCTTCAATCCACATTCTTTGAAGACTCCCTAAGTGTCTCTGATCAGAGTCTCTTGGCTTCATGAACTGCTAGAAGATTTAATATATATTTCTCTAGAATGGTGACTCTTTCCTCTCAGATATTAGGAAGTATGATCTTAGCAAGGTTTTCTGATTGTTGAGGCAGAAATGAAACTTAGACTGAGAAAACCCAATGGGCACTTGGAGACATGGAGGAACAAAGTTTTATTATGCACTGGCCCAGAGGAGAGTCAAATCTCCAAATTCTGAGCCCTGAACCTTGGCTGACATGACTTTATATAGGGATCAATCACAGGCAAATTCTTTATCACACAAGCTAATTTTTTAAGCAAGTGGGCAAGTGGGGTTTACAGAAGCAGAAGTGTGAGTTAGTATATCTTTTTAAAACAGAGGGCTTCAGTTGTGGGGGAGGACATGGGCTTTTATTTTCTTAAAGTTATGGGTCTCAGTTTAAGGGGGAGAGTGTGGCCACTATCTTTCCAAGGCTATAGGTTTCAGCTAAGGGGGAGGAGAGAGTGCTGTTATCTTCCTAAAACTCTGGGTCTCAGCTAATGAAGAGGATAGAGAACTATTAAAGAGGCAGAAGCAATTTCTTCATCATTCCCCACTTTGATGCCCTTATAATTTTTTATGGGACATCATTTGCTAACATGGAGAAGTTGGGACCCCCTTCGGGGAGCAGTGTCAACTACTAGCAAATTTCTAGAGTGGCAGAACTTTCCACTCTTGTGGGGGTTTGGGCAGAGGTAAGTTAAGGGCTCTCCTATTTTGTAGGGCTACCCTGGCTAGCAAGTTGATCTGGTTTTGGAGAGAAACTAAAAAATCTGCCACTTGCTTTATGTTTTCATTTAGTTCTTGGGAAAGCTTATAGTAGAATTTAACAGGTGAGCCCAGTCTTTTCGGTCCTGCTCTTATTCCCATGGCTACTCCTGTCCTTATGAGGCCAGTCAGGATGGGCCAGGGTGCCCTAGTAGATTTTTTCTGAGAGTCAGAAATAACCAACAGAAGTTGGTCCTGGGGCTGATATTGTGGAGGAGAGCATAGGTGGTGTTAATCAACCACCTCACCTGTTGTTGAACGGGGGCTGTGAATTGAGCTGATAAAGTCCTGTTAAATTTGTTCACTTATACATGGAGCTTTCAGATAGCTGGATAAGGCTGGTTCAGACTTATTTTAATTTTTTTTCTGGGCCATATCTTGTACCCTCTCCCCCCCTCTGACATGCATGCGTGCATATAATAAGTCCAAAAACTGTCTTCCCCTGGTGTGCCATAGGTTTTGCAGTTACCCTCAAATTTCAATCTGGCCACCCAGAACTTTTGTCCCCTTTCTTCACAAACTGAGGCTTCAGATAACCTCTAACATTCTGCTGGCATATAGGTATGGTAGATAAAGGAAGAGGAGGGTTGGTATTTTCCTGTGAGCTGTTTTAACCTATTTGCTGCTGAGAGGGATGGTGGATTTTTAACACCTGGGGCAGGCCTGAGACCTGGCACCAGCTCTGAACTGAGGCAGAATAGGAAAATCTACCTAAGGCAGAGAAACATCTTACAGGGAACAAGTATGTCACACAATTAAGGCTCTATTTACTATTGTCCAGTCTGAAGGAGCTACAGCAGCCAGTCCAATTCAGAACATCAGGGTGAGTAGTCCTTCCAGGAGTAGAAAACACCCTGATCAGGGGTCCATTTAGCATGCATTAGATGAGGGTGGTGTTTGGGGGCAGTTCTGGGTGACTCAAACTCTTAAGGGGTGGTCGGGTATGGGTTGGGCTGTCCAGCTGTCTTGTTTTTTTATCAGGGTGTGCTCTCTTCACCTTGGAATGGTGAATCTAAGGGACAATGCCTGCAACTTTAAGAGCAGTGGGAGTTACAAGAATTAGAGTGTGGGGTCCTGTCCAGGATGGCTGAAGGGGCTCTTTTTTCCAGTCTTTAACCCAGACTAGGTCTCCTGGCCAGTGGGGGTACACTGTATGTTTACCCAGGGGAGACCAGTTTCTTGGCAGAATTTGGCTAGGGTGGCTTTAAGGGTTCGATTTATGCATTCAGCTTTCCCCGAACTTTGAGGCCTGTAAGTGGCATGGAGTTTTTACTTGATCTTTAACATTTTTGTCAGTTCTTGGACTACAGCAGCCATGAAGGCTGTACCATTGTCACTTCCAATGGACAGAGGCAGCCCGTGTTGGGGAATGGTTTTACAGAGTAAAGCTTAGTCACTTCTTTTGCTTTTTTGGTGTGAGGGAGGGGGAAGTTTTGACTCAGCCTGAAAAGGTGCATATCATCAGTGACAGATATTTGTACCCCTGACTTGGTTTCACATTTGTGAAGTCTACTGTGAGATCTTCAAAAGGGACTGTTCCTGTGTGCTGGATGCCAGCTAGAGTTTGGGGGTCCTTCAGAGGGTTGTTTTTTTTTTTTGGCACAAACTTGGCAGTGGCTGCTGATGGTGGCACAGAGGGAAGCCAGTCAGGCTATGTAGTAGTATTTCCAAAGTAAGCCTTCTAACATATTTTGTTCTAGGTGGGTGAGTTGGTGGTATTGCTGGATGAGGGCATGAGCAGCTTCTTTTGGAGTGAAAATCTGGTTATTTGGGAGCAGCCAAATTTTGGGGGGGTGTTTGGCTTCCTTGAGGAGGGTTATGGTTGCAGCTAGAGCTTTTAGACAGGGTGGCCAACTAACAGCTATGGTGTCCACTTGCTTGTAGAGGTAGGAGATGGACCTCTGCCAGGGGCCAACTGTTTGGGTGAGCACTCCCAAAGCTATTTTGTTCTTTTTATGCATGAACAGGTTGAAGCTGTGAGTTACACCCAGGAGCCCCAAGGCAGGGGCTCACTTGAGTTGTTTTATAATGTCTTATAAAGCCTTCTGTTGGGCTTCTTCCCAGTTGAGGGACTCTTTTTTTGGGGCCCATCAGCATTTTATAAAGGGTTTTGGCCACGGGAACCCGAGGAATCCAGATGTGACAGAACCCTGCAACCCTGAGGAACTTATGAAGTTTTTCTGTGCTGGGGGTAGGGATGGTGCAGATTACTTTCTTCCATTCTGGCCCAAGCATCCAGTGCCCCTGTGTGATGTCGAACTCTAGGTACTTGACCTGCTGTTTACAGATTTGGGTTTTTCTCTAAGACATTTTGTACCCAGTCAGTGTTAGAAGTTGTAGGAAAGTCTGAGTCCCTTTTCAGCAGTTTTTTTTCCATCTTATTGGTGAGTAGGAAGTCATTGATGTATTGAAAGAGGGTGTGACTGCAGTCTTCCCAGGGATAGGTGGCTAGATCTGCTGCCAAAGCATCCTCAAAAGGGTAGGGGAGTTTTTGAAGCTTTGCAGGGGCTGAGTCCAGGTTAGTTGAGTTTTATGCTGGGTTCTGGGATCTTCCCACTTAAAGGCAAACAGAGGCTGGCTCAGGGGGCCAGCTACAGGCAGAAGAAGGTGTTTTTCAGGTCCAAGCAAGTGAACTAGATGGCTTCAGGTGGGAGCTGTTTCAGCAAAGTGTATGGGTTTGGAACAATCTGATATAAGGTGAGAGTGGCATTGTTGATGGCTCATTGATCCTGAACTGGTTGATAGCTTGTCCCATTTGGCTTCTTTATTGGTAGTAATGGGTGTTCCAGGGTGATTGGCACTTGATCAAGATTCCTTTTTTTCTCAGGTGATCTATGTGCTTGACCACGTCCAATTGTGCTTCGTGGAGAATTGGATACTGCCTCTGCTAGACCAGGTCCGCTTCAGGCTTCAGGTTGATGATGATGGATGTGGGGTTCTGTGCCATTCCCAGTGGGTTTTATTTCCCCAAACTTGGGGGGAAAGTTCTAGCAGTTTTTCTGGATTTTAATTTGAATTTTCTTCCACATGAAGCCTCCATTCTTCACTTTGGGGTTAGGTCACAAGGACAATGAGGCCAGTCCCAGGGCTTAAGTGTGCTAGCCCCCCAGGATTGAAGGTAAGTTGGGGTCCCAGTTTGGTTAAGAGGTCCCTACCAAGTAGGGGAACTGGACATTCAGGCAGGTACAGAAATTTATGAGTCACTTCATGGCCACCAATTGACAAGTTCTCAACTGGCAAAAAGGCCATTGGCTTTACTGGTTTCCATTTGCTTTTATGATGTTAGCAGTTTTTCCACTAAAGGGGGCAATGGGGGTTGTGACCACAGAATATTCAGTGCAAGTGTTTACTATGAAAGTCTTTGACTAGCCTCTGACTTGTAGTTTGAGCTCCTGGGGGCCAAATTCAAGTGAGCCTGGTGGCCCTTATTCAGATTCTAGTCCTGTCAGCCCTATCAGATGGTCCTGAGGCTCAGGTCAGTAGTTTTCTTTGGGAATGTCCCTTCCATGTGCCTGATTCTTTTGAGGGCACTCATTTTTCCAGTGTCCAATTCCTTTGCAATAGGCACATTGGTCTCTGGCCAGGGATGTCCTTTTGGTGTTTGTTCCCCCTTTTTGAGGTGGTCCTCCTCATCTGGTAGGGTCAGGATTTCCCAAGGCTACTGCCAGTAGGGAGGCTTGAGTAGCCAGTGTGTATGGCAGGGTGTTGGGTCTTCTTCTGAGGATGCCTGATGAATGAATGGCCCTCAGGGCCCCATTCCTTATGCAACCAAGACCCTGCTCTGTCCCATTTTTCCAACACAATCAAACCCAAGGGGGCTGAGTCTGGGCTATTTTTAACCAAGAGTCAATGTAGGAAACTGATCAGGTGGGCCAGGAGTTCCTGTGACAACCAGCCTCACTGTGCAGCCCTTGGGTATATCTAGGGAACCTTCTGAGAGCCAGTCAACATTGAAAGTAGGCCACTCTAATTCACATAAGGTTCGGAGGTGTCAGGGTTCATCTGGATGCCATAATCTCCAGAAAAGCCCTCTTGAAATTCTTAAGCAAGCAGTTTAAGATGGTAGGTTTTGACTGTGATGAGCCCATACCCTGAGTCAGTGGGGCAAGACAGACAAAGGAAGGGGTTTTCACTTTGAGGCCACTCAGAAACCCACCTAGCTGTGTCTCTCACAACAACTTTGGCTCATCTTAGCTAAGGCACCCTGGAAGAGTTTGGATTGGCTGTTATGCTGTATGATGTAGCCATGGAAAACAGGTTAAGGCCCACTCAGACTCTGTAGCACAGGCTGTGGAGCCACAGACTGACATGACAGAGGCAAGCCTCTGCCATCCTCACTCACACACAATTGCTTAGAGATTATGCAGTCCCTCCCAAAGGTCTGCCCTCTCCTGGGATCTTGATCAGTCTCCCCTTCCATCCAGAGATGGGCCTGACTGAGTGTTTAGCACCCAGGGCCTTACCTTTCCAGAGTCTTCTGGCACTGTTCAGTCAGCCTCCCACTGAGTCAAGCTGTGGAGTGGGGTCATGACCCATGGAGATTGCCTCAGAAGGAGGTCCTGCTAAGAGGACAGGTGGCACTGACCTCATTCACTTGGATATCACCACCGGCCATGCCCATCAGTCCCAAGCCAGAGACACAATGGGCCTGCTCAGTTGGGTTTCCTATTCAGGGAAACAAATGTTGCTGCAGAAAGGAAACAGACAATGAGAAAACCCAAGCAACACTCACAGAGGCAGAGGAACAAAGTTTTATTATGCATGGGGTCAGAGGAGAGTCTAGACTCCAAATTCTGAGCCCTGAGCCTTGGCTGACATGAGTTTATATAGGGATCAATCATGGAAAAATTCTTTATCACACAGGCTACTTCTTTAAGTAAGCAGGCAGGCAGGGTTTACAGAAGGCAAAAGTGAGAGTTAGCATATCTTTTTAAAACGGAGGGTTTCAGTTGCAGGGGAGGACAGGGACTTTTATTTTCTTAAATTTATGGGTCTCAGTTTAAGGGTGTGAGTGTAACCACTATCTTTCCAAGGCTGCAGGTTTCAGTAAGGGGGAGGAGAGAGTGCTGTTATCTTCCTAAAACTGTGGGTATCAGATAATGAGAAGAGAGGGCTGTTAAAGAGGCAGCAGTAATTTCTTCATCATGATCAGATAATTTGCCAGACTGTGTTGATTTGATTTTGATTTTGTTTTTGTTCATGAGGATTGTTTTGTGATTTTTGTATCATTTCCTACCTCAGTGTGTAATTAAATTTGGGACACTGGCAACAAATTATGCATTTCTAGATAAATATTAATATTGTATTCATTAGACCACTGAACCAGTCTGAGAATCAACAAATAGCAATCATTTTAATGGTTCCATTTAAAAAAATTGAAACTACTCAACTAAAATTCCCAGCTATCCTTAATGGCATTAAAAACAATTCAACCCAAATATGAATTGCCACAAAATTCACTTATGATTTGCAAAAAAAATAAGTGCTATCATTGATGTTGCTGAATGTGAAAACTTGTATTTGGGAAATTTAATTTTTACAAATTTATTTTCAGCAAATTGCTTGCAGACAATGTTGTTTCAGTAATTGTGATGAAGCTGGCATTGTAGAGGAGACAATCCTGTAGATGCAAAGACACAACTCATTTCCCCATACATTCCAGTATTTATAAGGATTGGCTCACTTTTTCTTCAGATTACATTCACACATTCACATTCTGCAAAAATCTGAAGCAAACTAATATAAAGCTAGCAATGTGCATGGTTTCTTTTCTCTGTTTTCAAAAATGTTTCATGTGCTTTCCTAATACTTTTTGGAGCAAGGAACCTTGCATATATGATGCCATATAAGCATAGTTTAAAATGAAACTTTCCCCTTGTATCAATTTCCCCCTGGAATCTTGTATCTACACACAGAAAAACCATATTTTATGTCTCAGAGGAGTAAGTGAATGCAAGGAGTCCTTCCATAGGCCCAGTTCTGCCTCATGTGGAGCACTTTGGCATGGGGGTAATTACTAAAACTCTCTGTGTGTTTCTTTGTCTGACATGAAAGGGAAAAAATAAGTCATTTCTGGGCTTTCCATGTGACAGTAAGGCCCTGACACATGGAACTCAACAGAGTTCCAATACCTACTCTCGAGTTCATTGGACTCACTGAGGAAAACTCACAAGGAAATGATGATGACAACCACCATACCAAGGAACAGAGAGAATCTACAATTGCAAGCAAGACAGTTCCATGCATCTGCCCCATGGGATCTAAGCCCTCTGCCAATTAGAGGTGGAGAGGGCATCACGATTCAGAATCCTCAGGACTGTGGAATGAACAATGGACTAGAGTAGACCTGCTGTTATTACACTATAGATTTATTGTTATTGTAGAAATTATGTCATTGATGTGGAAGCAGTGGCCACCAGATGTTCTGAGTTGAGGGAAAGGGAAAAATAGGTGTAATATGGGAGCATTTTTGAGACACTGGAATTGTCCTGAATGATGTTGAAATGACAGATATAAGCCAATATATCTTGTCATAACTTAAAAAATTGTGCAGGAGAGAGTTTAAAAAATAATGTACACTTTGTGGCAATGCTCCAATATATTCTCATCATTTGTAACAAATGTGCCACACTAATGAGGGATGTTGATAGTGTGGGAAACTGTGTGAGGGCTAGGGAGGGGGCTTATGGGAATTCCTTACATTTTTTATGTATCAATTATGTAATTTATGTATCTTTAAAAAATAATTTTTTTTAAGAAAGATGAGTCATTGCCTTTAAAATTCCTAGTTAAAAGAAAAGACAGAAGTTCTGTAAACAAATGAAGCTCAATATGTGAAACTGATTAAAGCAGAGAATCTGTGAATAGAGGCAAGTGCAATCCCTGGACCTGCAGCCTCCACAGCAACCTTTATGTTGGCTGCCCTCTGGAGAATATTCTCTGATGCCCACTGGATTTTTTCCCCTGCATCATGTTTTATCATTTTTCAAACCATGCATTTATATAAGTACAGTTGTTGCAAATAAACAGGATCACAGAAATAAGTTTACTCCTTCATTTTATTTAAAATTATCCTACCTTGGTCTAATAGCAGAAGCATGCTTTGCAAAGTTGCCAAAGTGCTCTAGTCTTTTTTTTTTTTTAATTGTCCTCTGCATGCATATATGTGTGTGCAGCTCTGTGCATGTGTGATAGTAAAATTCAATGGATGAAGAGCAAAGACCAGGTTCCACTGATGTCAGAAACACCTCAAATTACAAGACTCCACTCAGTCCTAACATTCTTGCCCCTGGAAATTGTTTCATTTTACATCAGAGCTTGGGAAACATGTAAAAAACATGTCCATGAGACATTCTCCCTGGAAGAGGAGCTGTAATCCTGGAAAAAGGACAGTCCCCCAAAGTTCAGAAATGGCATTCAAGTCAACCCTCTGTGCTTGGACCTATATTGGGTTATACTATGAGTTCCTGGTTGGGGAAATAACCGTCTTTTATCAAGAATTAGGCTATTGGCCATTAGGGAAATGCAAAATCAAACCACAATGGGATGTCACTACATACCTATTAGAACAGACAAAATAATGAATAGTGACAATACCAAATGCCTTAGGAGATGCCCTGACAGTATCCCTTCTACATTGTTGATGGGAATGTAAATGAGACAGCCATTCTTGAAAATAGTTTCTTAAATACCAAACAAAACCAACCCCCAAAAACCTATACTGAAAATGCAACTACCATAAATTGCAACAATTGCCCTCCTGGTTATTTATGCCAGAAATCAAAATTTATGTCCACACAAAAACATGAATATTCATATCAGCTTTATTTGTAATAAACCCCAAATGGAAACAACCAAAATGTCTTTTAATAGTTAAGCTTTTAAACAAATTGCGGTCCTTCTCTACCATGAAATGAGGCAGCAAGAAAAGCTACAAAATATTATTGGTACACACAACACCATGGATGGATCTTAGGATGCTATGCCAAGTGAAAAAGCCAACCTTAAAAAACTCACATATTGGATGATTCCATTTATATAACATTCTCTAGATGACAAATTATAGAGATGGAAAACAAATTAGTGTTTGCCAGGGGTTAGGAATGATGAGATTATGGTGGGGATCTAAGGGAAGTAGGTATGACACAAAGACTGAATAATTCTGTACCTTCATGTCATAGTGGTTAGACAAACTGACACCAGTGAAAAAAATGGAAAAGAAAAAAGAACTGTGTGCATATTGTTCCAATTTCAATTTCCTTGCTTTGATATTGGACTATAGTCATATCTGAAGTTAATATTAGTGGAAAAAGGGTAAAAGTTATATGGGACATCCAGTATACTATCTTTGCAAACACCTGTGAATCAATAATTATTCCAAAATAAAAATAAAAAACAAGAAATTGCATTACAATATACTTCAATGAAATAATATCAAAATAAAAATAATATTTACAATAGCAACAAAAATTTAAATAAATACAACTATGAATCTGAAAGATGAATAAGATCAGTAAATTGATCACTTATTTTAATAACCTTTCTAATAGAAAGGAAAATTAAATAAATGTAAAGGAAGCCTGTGTTAAATGGACCCCAAAACACAGTATTGGTAAGATCTCAGTTCTACCCAAATTGATTTATAGATATAAAATAATCCCAAGATCCCAGCAGCTTTTTCTGCAACCAAGGAGCAGATTTACACATTCCTATTGGAAATGAAAATAACTTAGAACAGCCAAAAAACTTTGAAATAAAATAATAGATTTAGAAGATCTAAACCATCTGATATAGAGATAGAATTTAAATCTCCAGTAGTGAAGACCATGAGGCTTTGGCAAGTAAATAACCAAGTCCATCTGTGAATCAGAATACAGAGACCAGAAAAAGCTCATACATATGGTTAATAGATTTTCAGCAGCTATACTATGACAATTCAATGGATAAATTATGGGCTTTTCAATAAATAGTGTTCAAACAAACACATATTGGTAACAGACTGGAATGTGAAACATAAATTCCAAAATTTCCATAAGAACACTTAAGAAAAAGCCTTCATGTTTTTTATTTAGGCAAAGATTTTTTAGCCATGCAGGAAACCCACAATTTCTAAATAAATAAAAAAGGACTTCATCAAAATGAAGAACTTGTTATTCAAAAGACACCATGAAGAGAATTAGAAAAGAAGCCACAGACTCAGAAGTTTTGAAAATCATATATCTGTTAAATGAATTGTATCCAAAATATTAGCTTGCAGAGCTCAAAAATAACAAAATAGCAGGTAAATATTCAATCAATTTAACAAAAAGACAATGGATTTATATAAAATAATCACCTACAAAAGATGTACAAAACATTTCATTTTTAGGAAACTGTAAATTAAAATCACAACACATGAACTCCAATAGCTAAAATTTAAGAAAAAGGAACATACCAAGTATTGACCAGTATGTGAAGGAACTGGAACCCTCACACAATGCTGGTGGGAATGTAAAATTGAACAACCACTTTGAGAAAAATTGCAGTTTCTTTCAAAACTGAATAAACACCCATCATAAGTCCCCATCATAGAAAGAGAGACAGTTACCTTTTGGTCTGGTCTGCAGGAACCACAGATTTTCTGTCACCACTTGGAAAGTCCAGCATGACCCCAAAAGGGAGCCCAAACTGGAAACTAAAACTCAAAATTTTACTTTAACAGAGACACCAAACATCCTTAAAGACTTTGTTCAAGAAGACAAACAGAAAGGTCCAGACTGTTGGTGATAGTAATATGGGGTCAGCCCCTATCACCCTAGAGAAAAGATAGAGGTAATTGACTAGTAATGCTAGAGACTGGGAGCCCCTCCTCTATTTACATTTTAAAAGAAGGGAGACAGGCCTGTTCAGAGCTGGCTGATAGCAAAGGCAGATACTCTCAGGCAAATAATTCATAAGGTTTTGTTTTCATTTACATGATGGAGATGATGAAATAGGTAGAGCATTTCTTTGACCATTCAGATTGAAGAGACCTGGAGTGCATCCCCAGCCCCAGGGAGACTCCTTTGACTCAGAGTCATAGAACAGTTTTTTACTGGGAAACCCCTTTCCCCAAGTTGCCAGGCAGCCTTTGCTTAAACAAGGATCCTACTAACAGCAAGGCTAGGGACCAGGTGAGCTATTGACAGGACCTGAAAAGTGTCTCACATCAGTCACAGTTCAGCCCTGGGCAGCCACCCTACAGGGGGCCACACAGCTCCTTCACTGAAGGGTCCTCACTTCCTCCTCTGGCATATCAAATGCCCATGCCCCTGCCCCCAGGAATTGTGGCCATTGGAACAATTCTTATCCAACAGCACTTCCTAGTGGTAGCCTCTTTTGTGCTTACATTTCCCCTTGTAGGTATTGATATCTTAGCCCCTTGCCTGGAATACACATAAACCCTGACAATTTCATATATAAAATATAGTTGGCCCCCATCTGCCTTTCTCTCTGACGTGGGTATCTTTGGTCTTTGCACATTTTGACAAAGGGAGTTGTCAGCAAAGGTCATTGACCATTGGCTAGGCATCCTGCGGATTACCCCTCACCATCCTCTTTCCCCAGGACTCCCCAGCACTTTTCTCAGCAAGGGTCAGGTCCCAAGCAGAGCTATATGGAAGGGCCATCATGGTCTATATCTCCTCCCCACTTATGTCACTACCATGGACACTTTGCCTAAAATACCAATTGAATTACAGCTCTGAAATCATCAGGCATTTAGTAGGTCTTTATAAGCATGTTCAGAGTTGTGGTCCCTGTAGGCTTTCATATATGGACAAGAGATTTTCTGCAGATATGCTAAGACAATTTGGTGAGAAAACATGGGTTTTTCAACAATAAGTGTTCAATCAATCACATAGTGATATAGAATCCAGACAACATCATGCTGGTGAGAACATACTTATCTACAAGATTCAACTGGGACACTCTAGACCAGGGATTCATAACCTCTTTTGTTCCAAAGACCACTTTGCCAGTCAGGTAAAAGGCATGACCCCTTCTCACAATACAGTGGCAGATAGTTTTATGACACTTAACATAGGCATGTCTTCAAATTTTAGAATTATTCAAAATTAATTCAAGCTCATAGACCCCCTGAAATCTTTCAATGTACCCCTAGGGGTCCATGGGCTCCTGGATAAAAATCTGCCTTAGTCAGAGAGAGAGGGTTGTTGATGAGTATAGCCAGTGGGGGCCACAAATTTTCTTCATTACTGCATGAAATATCAAACAGCACCCTAAAACTGATTCTAAACTGGAAACTAAAACTCAAATTTTACTTGATTGGAGACTCAAACAACAGTTAAAGATTCTGTTCAAGAGGACAAGGAAGACCAAAACAACATCAATAGCAAAATCTGATTAATTTGATGATTAAATTAAGGACATTTGTTTAGACAAAGAAGAAAAGACAAGCAGATTTACAGAATATATATGTAGATCACATATCTAATTAAGAGCTTGTATCCAGACTATATGAAGAACAATTAAACTCAACCCTAAGATACAATCATTCCAATTAAAATGGATAAGTGATCTTAATAGTACCTTTTTAAAAAGACATATGGATGGAAAATAATATATGAAGAAAAGCTCAAAATATTAGTCATGAGTGAAATGCAAATTAGTACCTCATCAGACACCACAACACACTAGTTTGAAAAGAAAATGAGAATACCAAATTGTGGCATGAAGCAGAACAGGAACTCACACTTATTGCTCATGTGAATAAAAAACAATACAGCCACTTTGGAAAATAATGTCAGTTTCTTATAAAATAAATCATACACTTAACAAATGGTCCTGTAATCCCACTTGTACATATTTACCTAAGTGAGCAGAAATTATTTCCACAAAATTCCTATAAACATATATTTAAGCAGATTTGTTCTTGGCCACAAAAACTGGAAAAAATGAAAGTGTTCATCAACATGTGGAAAAAAGAGAGGGATGAAGACAAAGGCCAGACTGCTTGATAAGAGTAATATGGGGTCTGAATGGCCACTCTCATACAAGAAAAAGAAAAAGAGAGGAAGAGAGGGGTAATTGCCTAGGAATACTAAAGACCCTAAGCCACTCCTCTATTTACATACAAAATGAGAGAGATAGACCACTCCAGAGCTGGCTGATGGCCAGGACAGATGCCCACAGACAAATAATTCATAAGGCCAGGTTTTTACTTAAAAAGATGGAGGTGATGTATTTCTTTGAGCATTGACATAGAAGAGTCCCCAAGTGCATCTCCTGCCCTGGGGAGGCCACTTTGACACAGTCATGGAACATTTTTTACTGGGAAACCCCTCTGCACAAGTAACCAGGCAGCCTGGCTCAAGCAAGGCTCTATACCAGCAATGTTTGGGCCAGGTCAGCTATCAGCAGGAGAGGGTCTCACATCAGTCACAGATCAGGCCCAGGCAGCTACCCTACAGGAGTCCACCCAGCCCCTTTCCTGAAGGATCCCTGCCTCCTCCTCTTGCATTAAAGCCCAGTCACCTGGCCCTCTGGTAATTGTGACTATAGGAACAATTCTCATCCAACAGCAACTCCTTGTGTTGGCCTCTTTTGCTCTTACATTCCACACCATAGTTATTGATGCTTTAAAAACTTGCCTGCAATAAACAGAAACCCTGACAATTGTATACATAAAATCACAGATGATTCCCATCTGCCCTTCCCCATGATCTAGGGATCAGTGTTGTCAGCATCTTCAGGTCAAGTGTGTCATCAGCCCCAGGTAGTGGCCATTCACCAACCAAACTGGTCTTCCTCTCCCATCCTCCTCCCACAGGCCTCCCCAGGACTTTCTCAGCCACAGTCAGATCCCAAAGCAGAGATATAAGGAAGGGAAGTCCTGGGATAAAAGCCTCAAACCCAAATATGTTGCCACAGTGGACACTTTGACTAAAATATTCATTGAATTTCATCCCCAATATTGTCTGGCTTTTAGTAGGTCTTTGTAAGTTTGTTCAGAATCAAGACCCCACTAGATGGACAAATTTACAGAAAGGAATTAGCCAGTGATGAGATCACTGCAGGAAGTAGGTGTCCATGTGTCCTTGGAAAGGCACCCACCTGAGGAGGTAGGTTTCCTTTTCTGTGGCATTCAGCTTAGGAACTACATACCTGTATAGACCAGGCCACCTTTGGTTATTTCACATGAATATTCTAAGCTCAGATGGAAGGATGTCAGGGCAATTTAGCACCAGTCCCCAGAGGTGGCTGTAACCAAGATCTGTTAGTTTTCTGTGAATGCTTTCCTGTAGATGATTTCAGGCTTTGTTCAATACTTTAGAATCAATCCCTAGCCTTTGCTCACAAAACCACTAGAAGATTTTAATCACCTCTTTCAAATGCAGAAATTCTTAAAGCTAGAAATTTCTGTGTAGATAAAGCTGGGATATAGCCACAGGCTCCTCTCCACTCACAGCCTTATTCCAACTAACCCACCCCAGATGGCAGGTTAAAAATTGCAGGGCCTCTGGGAACCTCCCTAGTCTGGGGCATTCCCATTCCTCTTTTCCTAGGCCATTTTGAGAATTACTGGTTCTCAAAGAGGCAGACATTTATCTTCTATCCAGATGAATGTTCTAGATCTCTGTGGACATGTCCTGAAAGGACAAGGCAGAGGTTGATGGCAGGAGGGAGGGAGGGCTCTGAGAGGGCAGGGCCTCCACAGAGGGAGCCAAGCAGCTGGGGGGCAGGAGGGTCATGTGGAGTGGAGGACAGCATTTTGTCACAGATGTCTGATCATGATGTTCCTGGTGCCACAGTTGGAGACTGACCCTGGGAGCCTGAGCTGGGATAAAATGTGAATAGAAGGATTTGGGTGCAGGGAGGATGCTCCCCACCTCCTGCTTCTCCTTCCTGACTCCCCACCACATGTTACCCAGCTGGGACCTACCCTTTCTATGAATCTGGGGCCAGGACACAGGTTTCCTCCCCTCCCATACCCACCTTTTCTGCCCTTGGGGCAGCTAAATAAAAACAATGGAACACTAGGCAAAGCTCCTTTGAGGTCAGAAAGGAAATACCACTATTCACAAGTTCAGTGACACCGAAAGCACTTTAGCAGAATGAGCAACTCTAGGGAATCTAAATGGAGGAGTTTGAAGTTGACCCAGAAGGATACATGACAACTATATGGCAATAACACACTATCTATTCATAGGGGGTGTGGTGTTGACTGCTTTGTAGCAGGGGACTTTGCACAAAAACTTCCAGAGGTCACAGGTGGGAAGGAGTCCCCTGAAGGGGAAGCAGGGAAAGGAGTGCCAAGGCAGCTTTGGGCCTTATAAGCATCCATGCTTAGCCTACTAATTGAAAGCCTGTGTTGTGCCAATATCCTGGGGTATGCAAAGCCGGTTAACATTAAATGGCTAAAAATTGTTTATTGGGCTAATTTTAAGACACTTGCATGTGTAAGTATTTGAGTTTGGCTGTGTCCCAAAGACCTCAAAATAACTTTATTTCTCCAAAGGTATTTTCTCAAGAGGCTTTTTTGTGAAAGGGCTGGCTAGGGTATGAGCTTTGGGAATTTTTAAGCTACTATGTCTGAGATGACTCCTCAGTATTACCAACAATGCTAAGCCCCTCCATGGGATGCATACCCTCGGGCTGGTGCACAAGATGACAATGGTCATGAAAGGTAAACACACCACTTGGAAGACCTTTCATTTCTTGATTGGTAGATGTTTGTTTATTAGGAGTTAATTCTAGGCCAAGTAATGCCATTCATAATGGTGTCCCCATTTTCAAAAAAAACAAACAAACAACAACTGACTTCTCTAAAGTAAACTCTCTCAGAGATTCCTAAATCAGGGTAAAGTCCCACCTGGGTCACTTGTGACACTTTCTGCCCTGGCCTCCAGGCCACACCCCTACCTCTTACCTCAGACATTTGCCTAAATAAGCCTGGCTATAAGCCCCAGGGCCAGTGAGGGTTAAATGTGGATATATTTACTTATAGAAACATTCACACCAATATTGATGTCTACCTTATTACATATGTTTATACATATTAACTTAAAGGTGCACAACATAGCTTCTGTATCACTTTGTTGTCAGTTGCTCTGACACAATTGTGCATGCTTTTATTGTCATGGAAACAGGACAATTTATAACTCCTTTCCCACTCCTTCTGTCTTTTTATTCCCTACAAACCCATCCCTCCCTGAGCTTAGAGCAAATGCTATTTTTGGTCACAGAATCATGCTCATTCTCTTCCCCCCCCAGGCCCCCCAGGTGGTCTCCTTCTCTGAGTCCCCTGTGAAGACCTGACAGTTTCCTGTATCCTCTATGGGGTCCTGGTTCTTCCAAGACTCCCCATATACTCAGTCCCCCTTTCATTGCTCTGATCTTTGGACAAAAGATGCAATTTAATGTCATATGGTGGCCACAGGGCCATGTTGAGCCTAGTCATCCCTGTTAGTACTGATAATAAGGATGGAGGTAGAAACCCAAACTACTTTCTGATGCTGTTAGCTCTTGTTAGGTATTTTATTTAGAGGATCTCTGTGAAAGTGAAAGTCAGGTAGGAGAGTTTGGTATATTAATGAAATAGAAAACTGGTGTTATTGTATACATGGAAATAATAAAACAATAGAGTCATTTTGGTGACTGGGACAGCCAGGTAAGTGGCTTTGGATTGTTTTATTTTTGAGGTTCCAGGGCCAGGGATTGAACCTGGGACCTTGTATGTGGGAAGCTGGTGCTCAACCCCTGAGCCACATCAGCTCCCCTGTGTTGGCACTCAATGACTTGGGTTGAAGCTACTCACCTGAATTGTTTTTACTTAACAATAACTCCCTGGTTATTTAAAATGATCATAGTGCTCACTTTGGCAGCACATATACTAAAATTGGAGTTATACAGAGAAGACTATCATAGTCCCTGCACAAGGATGACATGCGAATTCATGAAGCATTCCATATTTTTTAAATTGTATTTGGTTATTTTATTAGCTTCATTTTTGAAGAAGTTTTGGATCACAAAAGGGTTACAACTGGGGCAGGGGAAGATCATTGATGTGGGGTGTCAGTGATAGGGGATACATGGGAGGAAGTTTTCCTGGGCATACATATAAGTTATATAATAATGTTCAAAAGTTCATGAGGCATTGTCAGAGTGGGTGGAGACTCTCACAATAACTGAGTGAATATTTAATTCCCATCCTGGAGAGCTCTGCCAGTCCCCCAAGTATAGGGGCAGTGATTGGCAAAGAAGGATGATCGCCTGATTGGCCCTTGATATTGATGATTATGCTTATGGGCCTTTGCTCTTGATATTGAAACTAAGCCTATAGTTTTGGGGTGCCTAAAAGTTGCCTCCTGAGAGCCTCTTTTTGCTCAATTGTGGCCTCTCTCTAAGCAAAAGTCAGCATGTAAATGCATTACCTTCCCCACAGTGTGGAACCTGACTCCTGGGGATGAGCCTCCCTGGCATTGAAGGAATACTACCAAGAACCAACTAGCAATGCACCTGGAAAAAGACCTCAATTAAAAGGGCAAAAAGGTAAAGGCAAATGAGCTTATATGGCTTAGAGACTTCAAAGTGAGTTAGCAGGTCATCCCAGAGGTAACACTTATGCACATCTCAGCAAGATCTCATAGACTGCCAAAGTGGATACAACCCCAAATAGTGGGGCTCCTGAAGGCTCTGGAGATACCCAGGAGCTATGGTCAAGGCAGATAGCTACAGAGTTTGGTGTCTTGCCAGTGAGCCTTACTTTAGAGCTTGTGCTCTTGAGTGCATCAGAGTTGGACTCATTTATGTCTTCCCTACACATGACTCATCTGTCCCTTCTATTTAAACCTATACTTGGTGCTGGAGTTTGTAGATGTAAATCCAAGAAACTTGAGTTTTTTGACTCTCCATGTGTCAGCTGGGCCCGGAAACTCAGAGGAGTTGCCACACCTACTCTACAGCCCATTGAACTCACCCAGGACAAATAAAAAGGAGATGATGTTGGACAATGACCATCCCAATGAACAGAGGGAGTCTGCAACTGCAAGCAAGATAGTGCTATCCATCTTCCCCATGGGATATGAGCCCCCTCTCAATTAGAGGTGGAGTGCACATCACCATCCCAGAATCCTCAGAATTGGGGAAAGAACCATGAACAAGAGTGGACTTACTGGTATTCTACTATAGACATATTGTGATTCTAGCAATGGAAGAAATTACAACAATGATGTGGAACAAGTGGCCACTGGAGGCTCTGGGGGCAGGGAGAGGGAAAAACAGTTGTAATACAGGGGCTTTTTTGGGACTTGGGAATCATCCTGACTGACACTGCAATGACAGATATAGGTCATTTTATATCATCATATAACATGCAGAACTGTATAGAAGAGAGTGTAGACTACAATGTGAACTATGGTCCATACTTAATGGCAAAGCCCCAGGATGTGTTTAACAATTGCAATGAATGTGCCACACTAATGAAGGATGTTCATGTGGGAGGGTGTGGGAGGTGTGGGGAGTCGGGTATATGGGAATCCTTATAGTTTTCTGTGTAACATTTGGGGAATCTAAGTATCTTTTTTAAAAAAAATATTTTTAAAAATCAGATACCTAAAAATAAATAAATAAATAAATAAATTATTCATAGTAGTTACAAGGATAACAAAAGAAAATCAAAGCCCTTATTCTGTTAATTTCTTATTTTTACCCACCCATTTTCGGATTTCAGTTAGGGTTCCAGAGTCAAAACTATTTTGAAATAATTTTTAAACCAAGAAATACCTGTGATGAAAATATTATTTTACTTTTCATAATAACCATTTCCAAAGATGATAATGAAATTAATTCTAGGCATGGTTTGCACGTCCTGGTTTATTGAAGGATATATTACATCAGAGACAGTGAATCAACCAATGCCCCCTTCAGACTATATTCCATTTCTACAAATGGCAGACATGGGAGGTCTCAGGCCATCATTTCAAAATGGGGACACTGAGGTCCTGAGAGGGGAAGGGCCAGGCTGAGTCCCACAAAATTTGAGTTGCAAGGAAGGACCAGAGTTTCTCTTTGCTCACTCATGCTCTCTTTCTCTCAGGACAGCAGCTCAGGCTGACCTTCTGTGATTTGCCTGGGGGAATGGGGTGGATTCCCTCTTCGTGCAGTTATGTGTGGTGGTCTGGACATGTAGCTTGCAGAGCAGATTGGGGTACAGTGGGGAATGGGGTGACCCTGAACCTCTGTGGTCCAGACCTGGACCAGTTCCTTTACTCTTGAATATGGCTAATGTTGACTGTGGCCTCATCTGCCCTGGCCCCCTTGCACAATGCCTAGTAGGCTTGGTCAGCTCCAAGCAAGGAGCAGCAGACTTCCTGCTTGCTGAGCAATCAGAAAATGACTCCAAGTCAGAGGGCAAGGGCTGGGGGACTTGGATGAGTACAGTCACCTCTGGCCCAGCCTGAGGGTCCTGGCTCCAGAAAGAAGAGGGGGAATCCAAGTGGGAGGGTGTGTACTGCAGAGTTAGATGGTATGTGGGGGGAAAGGGCATGCACAGCTGTAGCTGTTTGATATTGTTTAAGAATTCCAAAAATAGATATTGGATTATGTTTGTAAACTGATCTGTTCCTCTGGGCATATTAGCTCATATTAGACTCAGAAGTTTCACTTTTACTTGATAAAATTAAGTTTGGGGTTTTGATTGGGCCAGGTAAGAAGGACTTTGAGTCTCCACACCCTTGGTGAGTGGGCACTCACAGAGAAAATGACAGGACAGAGGAGACAGTTGGAGTATTGATGCTGGAGCCACAGGGAAGTAAATACACAGAGAAGCAAATGCATGAGGAAAGAGAGAAGGCTCCATGAAGCATGGCAGAGGCCTCAGGAAGAGAATGAGCCTGAGAGTCTACAGCTGACCTTGTAAAGAGAGCAGAGCAGCTGAGCCTGGAGAGAAATGGAAGAGCTGGGACCAAAGAGCCTTGGAAGGAAAAGAAAGGCAGAATTCTTGCAGAGACCAGCAGCCTTCCTGCTCCAACACATGGCAACAAATATTGATAAGGGAAGTAACATGATTTATGGCCTAGTGATTGTAAGCTTCTACACCAAATAAATACCATTTATAAAACCCTACAGATATCAGGTTCTTTGTATTAGCACCCCTTTGGCTGACTAATACAACATGCTTCCCAGCTTTTAGCTTTTAAAATATTTGAATAAACAGAGAAAATTGATTCACTTGTGACAAGTTCTTAAAATCATTGTGTAAATTGTGAGATATGACAAATTCTGTGAACAATTACCATTCATTTATCAACAACATGACAAAACCTAGAAACTAGTAATGAAATGTCCTTCACCCTGTCCACCTGTCTGGCCTCAGCATCCCTGCACAAAGGTTTATTTGTAGAGACCCAGCCCACCCTTCTGTAGCCATCTTCCCTCCTATTCCTTCCTAAATTAATTAATTTTCTTCTGAAATTGACAGAGGCTTATTATAAAGAATTCAATCAAGAAAACATAACAAATGAAAAAAAATCTGACTTTCCACAAAATGGAAATGATCCATCATCAACATTAATCAGAGGAAACTCATACCAGCTGTCTTCCTACTTTAATATGGAGATGGAAGAATAGAAAGCTGACAGATAGAATATTTGTTTGGAAAGGTGAAAATAGGCAGATTTAGCAATAGCCAACTTCTGAGTTTGACAAATACATTCGTGTAAAAATATATATTTTACTTTTCACTTACACATAAATTTCATGTCTCCTGAACCTCACAGAAGATAAAGAGAGGATGTCGTTTTCTGTATTGGCATTGCTGTGCAGGACTGGAGGCCAGCCTAAACTTCCCCAACACCTGTATGAATTTGTTTCTGTCATGGGAGCTTGAACAAGTACTTCTTTCTCTGGGAAGTTGAGAACTTGACAGAGGAAAGATGGGACATCCAGCCACCCTTCCCCTTGGCTTAAGTTTACAAGGAATACGATGGGCCATGTGAAGACACAGCTCTTTTCTTCCAAGGAAAATTTCAGTGCTTCATCTGTGAAACATATTGTCCATTTCATGTGTAGGTACTCTACTTCAGAGACACATCTCTCCTTATGCCAGGTGGCTTTGTCCTGTTTCCAAATGTTTTTTCTATAATTGCTCTAATTTGCTTGGCTTTACCTTTTATCTGTATTACTGTGATTTTCCAAAAACTTCCTTCACACTGCTAAGTTGGCTTCCAGCTATGTCTAATATGCTATGCATTTATATATTAGTTTTGTAGTTTTCATATATCAGTTCTCATAGTCAATCACCATTTCTTTGTCATTCTGTCATTTTATATGTAGGTCCTGAGATCCTTCACACAGTTACCTTTAAAGGTTGAATCCTTTCTTCTTGCACTTCCTAATACTGAAGTCTTTGGGGAGTGATTGGTATTTGGGGAGGGGTCTTACTACCCCATGTGCAACTTTCATTAGATGTCTCAGGCTCTTCTCACTCTCTTGGAAAATGTGTGTGCAGTTTCACATGATGCTTCCCCTTGTGGGTGCATTTTTATTTGACATTCTGAGCTCTCTATGGACACCCAGTCTTTTTTTCTCCTGGGAAAACCTTGGGTATTGGCCTTTTAAGTCTACCTCATCAAAATTCCCTCTCTCCTCTTCAACAGCTCTGATCACACATATTCTGGAGATTAATTTCATATTGTATATATGATTTAAGGCACTGAAAAGTGTAGAGAATAACAGAAAAGCACAATATGATCCTGTGGTGATATGAAGTGTTATGAACCCCAGAGTTCTGAAAGCTACAAGAGAAAAGTTCTTAAAGTTAATCCATTCTTGTGGGTGTGAACACATTGTAAGTAGGTAAGATCTTTTGATGAGTCTACTTCAGTTAAGGTGAGGCTCTCCTCAATCAAATTGGTCTTAATCCTATTACTGGAGACCTTTATAAAGAGAATGGAGATTGTGTGC
This sequence comes from Cabassous unicinctus, assembly GCA_029593785.1. Lineage (NCBI taxonomy): Eukaryota > Metazoa > Chordata > Mammalia > Cingulata > Chlamyphoridae > Cabassous > Cabassous unicinctus. The sequence goes on along the minus strand of JAQZBX010008629.1, from coordinate 3,758 downwards.
AAGAGTGCAAGCACGAGCGCGAGGAGAAAGCCATGGAAGTAAGAAGCTGAAAGAAATGAAACCCAGAAGAGATGCGAGAGATCAGTAGATGCAAGCATTTACCTTGTGGCAAAGGATCCGAGGTTTGGCAGCAACCAGTCTTTGGGGAAGAAAGCATCACTTTGATGATGACTTTATTTGGACATTTCCCTGGCCTCCGACAGTAAGCTAATAAATTCTCATTGTTTAAACAAACACATTTCATGGTATCTGCTTAGAGCAGCCTAGGAAGCTAAAGCAGATCTGATCCTCCATATAAAAATATCATATTTTAAAAATTTGTTTCAACTATTTTCAGAGAAATAAATATCTATGGATCCAATGGGAGGCCCAATTCTGCTCCCTCAAAGAAGTGATTTGGGTAGCTCTGGGTGATTACTAATTACACTGTAAGAGCAGCTGACTCTTGGATCCCCTTACTCTGCCACTATTTTGCATTTCCTCTCCATATCTATTAATTTTTGATAAACTATTGGTTGTGAAATAGAGCCTTGTACTTATTTTGATTTTCCACTTTAGCCATGAGCCTGCGTGTCTTCTCTGACTTGGCCATTCCTTTTCCTTCCTGCCTGCTGCCCATGTCTTTTTTCCTCCTGGGGAAATCTTTGGAATTAACCCTTTAAGTCCACCTCATCAACTTTCCCTCTCTCCTCTTCAACAGCTCTGATCACACAAATTCTGGAGATTGTCATATAGTATGTGTGATTTAAGGCACTGAAAAGTGTAGAAGATAACAGAAATCACATTATGATCCTGTGTTGATTTGAAGTGTTATGAAACCCAGAGTTCTGAGAATTGCAAGAAAAAAGTTCTTAAAGTTAATCCATTCTTGTGGGTGTGAACCCATTGTAAGTAGGTAAGTCCTTTTGATGAGCTACTTCAGTTAAAGTGTGACTCTCCTCAATCCAGATGGGTCTTAATCCTATTATTGTAGTCCTCTATAAAGAGAATAAAGTGAGATAGACAGAGAGGGGGAGGGAGAGAGAAAGAAAGAAGAAGAAGAAGAAGAGGAAGAAGAAGAAGAAGAAGAAGAAGAAGAAGAAGAAGAAGAAGAAGAAGAAGAAGAAGAAGAAGAAGAAGAAGAAAGCCTTGGAAATAAGAGGCTAAAAGCAATGAAACCCAGAGAAGATTTGTTGACCTTGATGCCTCTTCTGGCCATCTGTCCCAAGCTGTGCTGCTAAGTGTTAGCTGGTGATTCAGAAGAGTGTTAATACATTCTGCACACTAATTCTAGAATTAACATGAGCATTGCAAATATTTTTTCCCTCTGTGGCTTGTCCCTACATTTTGTTGGTGGTTTTGTTGGTTTTGATTTTCAGATACATTTTTTAGCAGGTACCAGGGATTGAACCCAGGACCTTGTACATGCAAAGCAGGTGCTCAATCACTGAGCTACAGCCACTGCCCATTTGGATACTTTTAATTTTAATGTGTTTACATTTATTAATATTTACCTGCGTGGTTTGGTTCTGTGTGCCATAATCAATAAATCTTCCTCTAATGAGATTCCACAAGAGCTTCCTGTATATTCTATTCTTAGTGGCTTATAATTTGGCTTCTCAATCCTGATAGTTTGCTGTTGCCTGAGCTGATATCAGTGGTGGCAGGTGGCCCAGCAATGACGCTGATCAGTAGGTGCCCCAGAAATATCCCCTGATCATATCCAAGTTGGTGACCCTGGGTTCTGTTATCTGCACACGAGGTGGGTAGAGGGGAAAGATTGGGCCTGCAGGATGAGTCCCATCCAGTTATCCCTGAAGTTGCAGACCCAGGTGCCTTCCATATACCATCTGGACCATGGTTGAAAGTCCTTGAGCAGCATGATAGGAGGGGATACCCACCCATCCACAGTTTGCCTTCCAAACTCCCCCAGACACCACCCCCACCCATTACCATGTAGCCTGGCAAAAGATGCTTTGAAGTCATGCAGGGTCACCCTCTCCTGTGCTGAGTTGTGCTAACTCACTTAACTCTCAGGAAAATACCCTGAGGTCTGTGGTATTTGAAGTTGATGAAACTGAGGCACTTAAAGGGTAAATAATTTGCAAAAGGACATGCAGTCAGGGGGTGGCAGGTCTAGGACTGGGACCCTGGTAACTGGCTCCTGAGTCTGTCCTCTAACCAGGACTCCTGCCACCCTTGTATGAACTCTCCAGTGCACCCCACCTATTTTAGAGATCCTGATGTGGTGCTTCCTGAGCCCTCTCCTCAGGGATCAAGGAATCTCCTTCCCTTTCATCACATGCTCAGACACATTGTGTATTTGTTATACTCCCACTTGTGCCTCTTTATCACTGGATCATTGGCTCCTTCAAGAAGGAGGCTTCTAGAATGTCTAGTACATGGTAGGGCTTAATCCATATTGGTGGGTGAGTGTTGGATGATGGACTTGGGCTTCATCATTGGAAAGCACCCACAGACCACAGGGTGAGGGAAACTCTCAACCCTGATTTTTCCAGAAGGTGATAGAAGCCAATTCCCTGGGCAATTGTCCCTTTCACCCACCCATTGTGCATTCACAGTCCCAAGATAGTGCAACCTACCTTCCCCAGCTGCCTGCCTTACCCAACTTGCTGACCATTCCTCTGTCAAACCTGAGTCCAAGGCCCTGTCCATCCTCAGTTTTATCCATGGGACATCTGTCCCTCTCAGGGAGCACAGGGCTAGGTCACTTGTCATTCATCCTTTCAGAATGAGGGTATCTTTCTCTTTGGAAGGCTCTCTGGTGATAATCTGTGGTGTCTTTCCTTCTTTGGTCTTTCCCATGGTGGGAAGTCCCTGCTGAGAAGGGTGCAGCTAAAAGTGTTCTGGAAAGGCCACTGCTGCCCAGGAATCTCAGGAACACACAACTGTCCCATCCACTAGGCTTTGTGAGTTGGACCCAGAGTGGCTTTTCTTACCCGGAGAAGACCAGTGTCGAGAGATTCAGGTGGCATGTCTACAACTTTTTAGATTCCTACCTTCCATGTCCTTGGTCTGTGGCTTTGACTCGATATCCCATCACCTGAGTCCAGTCTGTCTCCCTCCACAGGCTTTCCCAACACTACCACCAGGACCACAATGCATACATGTGCATGGATGCACAGGATGGGCTCTCATGTCCCCACACATGTATATCAGAAAAGCCCTTGCATGTCTGCAAGTTGTTGCCCCTGAACACACACATGTCCCCACACACAGTGATGACACTGAAACAGAGGGCCAGACCAATGATGACATTATTTCTCTATCTTCCATCTGGGCATGTCTTTGAAATCTGCAGAAGCAATTTCCAAGAATGCACAATGAAATGCATCATGACCTTCTTTCCTTCAACTTCACATTTCCAGAAACCTTAAGGACAGACCCTTTAATGACTGCAACTTGGCACAGAAACCCCTCCATCCTTTCCTCCTTGTAGTACCCCCCAGCAATTGGGGGCTATATTTTGTATTCTGCTTTGTGGTCTCTACAATCAGCACAAGCCCCAGCAATGTCTCCAGTTGATTGTAGATGTAACCAGACATCTATGCAATCAAATCACTGATGATTAAAGTCCATGACATGTCTTTGTATTATAATTAGTTCAGTGTTTGCTTGACCAAAAAACTGGGCACCATTAACTGACTGAGTTGACACATTAGCATAACCATAACAGTCCACCCTTTGTCAACTTGGCAGCCATACACATCACCTTAAACCATACTTAGTCTCAAAATGAAAACAATAACATATATATA
>JAQZBX010008628.1:0-47694 GCA_029593785.1 Cabassous unicinctus | reverse complement strand
ATTATACAGGATTGAATAAATAATAACCAAAATGTAGTAGTAGTGGATACATCTGTCTTGTAAACATTTCTCTTAATTTAATTCAGAATATATATTCTAACTATTTGTTATGTGTAATAAAGCAGTTGTATGTGTCTCATGCCACCTTTTGGTATTCTGCTCAATCATGTTATTTTATTTAAGGCTTTTTTATAGGTTCATGTAAGCTAAGTGGCATACATTGAGTCATAGACTAAGTAATCAAATTGGTATCCATTAACAAGTCTATAAATTTATTGTATAATTTCTCTAGGATCCTACCACATCCCATCCAGGTAGGCTATCCCTTGCTCTAAATCCAAACTTCTGCTTTCTCTGCATCAGGAAATTCTCAGAATCAAAGCTTTTTACATTGTACTTAGACAGGTCATCTGAATAGGGTACAAACCAAGAAATGAAGATAGATGTTCTCTTTTCTCCAACTCACTTTCCTGGTCACCTGCAGCACATGGGATCTTACTTAGGAGGATGTCTTCTGCCACTCTTCATTGAGCCAAAGTTCCTAAACAATTCAAACTTGATCTGAGTCTGCACTTCTTCTCCCATCCCATCTGGGAGGTAGTCACGTCATAACACCAGTGTCTTATGAGGTAAAAAAACAAAAGATTGCAACTCAAGATTAGAAACCAGATCAGTCTGGAGTTAAATATTGATGATACTAAATATTAGGTTTTTCACGTTGGTCAAATGATGCTCAAAATCAGCATAAATTTCTTTGTATATATAAAATGGAAATAACAATACCGTCCTCATAGGAATTATATAAGACTCTGATAAGATATCTTACTTTGTAACATAAAAGATATAGAGAAAGTGTTCATTATTTGTTAGTTCTCTTTGTACTCACATTTCCATTAGCACCTACAACCTTTCCAGGGAAATTAAACTTCATTATTAGTTTTTTTTAATAGAGAGAGAAGATCAAAATACCAGAAAAATAATTAAAAATTATATTGACCTAACTTAGTATTCAATTTTGCAATGTGTGGCCTTTCTTCTTTCTTAAGTTCTCTATTTTTCATAAGCCTACTAAGCATAAGAGAAAAGAAAACAAGTTACATATATGAGTTAACAATTCTTGCCAGAAATATGGGTCAGTGACACCATGTCTCCTTTCTTGTGCAGAATATAACAGATGATAATGAGTCTTCACTCTGTGCCAGGCATCATTCTAAGCTTGTTACACGCATTAGCTCTTATAACCGCACAACACACCTTTGTTTTAAGTACTTTATCATCCCTTTGTATAAATGTGAAAACTGAGGTATAAGGAGTTTGAGAAACTTGTCCAATTCTACATAGTTAGTAAGCAGTAGAATCAGATCCTAGGAAGCATGGTTTATTGTACTCCAAAGCTCTTGCTCTCAAGCATTATTCAGACTGTTAATCTTAAAGAGAAGTTTATCTGGTTTACATGTATCAATCCTCAGGGCATCAGCAGTAGGATAACAGTTTGCACTGGCCTAAACGTGTTTAAATAATGTATTGGACAGGCTATTATTAGTATTGTTTTACAGGCTCTGACTAACTCTTGCACCCATACTCCCATGATAGCACATTCTAAGTGCTTTAAGTCCCAAACTAAAAGAACACTTCCAAACCACACCATAGAGGCTGACAACCCTGGTCAGCTGACTCTCCCTCACCACGTTGGTCACAGAAGTCAGCCACAAGAGATAACATGAGGAATTAATTTGCTGCTATCTTGGCTGAAGCTGCTTATTCTAATCCTCTGGGTACTGAAAGTTTAGAGTGTCCTTAACTTCTTATACTTGATTGAAATATCTGTTAAAATATTTCCCTGTAACCATACATGAAAATTTTAGTAAGCATAGACTCTGGAGATTCCTGAATATTGACGACCACATCAGCATAACCAACCACGTTACAGATGTTGCTTGGTTCTAAGATTCCAACCACTTGGATCCAGATACCAAAGGATCAAAGGAGCTCTCTCTAGATTTCACATGGGTTAGCACTGGCTGTCTAAGAAAAAGGCTTAAAATAGTTTTCAGAGACCAGATTAAACTGGGAAACTTTCTACAGTTGCTGAGTTCATAAAAGCCTTAGCTTTTCTGCTTTAACGTAAGTTAATATCATGGGGGGTTTAAATCAAGTTAGAATTCCTACCAAGTGACTGTTATAATATCATCCACCTGGTCACCAAGAAAGCATGAATGAGCAAATGTGTAGAGAGAGGTCTGTCGGAGAGATATCCGCCATCCGTTAGGTTTTCCAGCACCATAAATTTCTATTGAATTTAATTCTTTAGACATTTTCTGATTAGGAAATTAATTATCTGAGCAGGGGTAAATATGACACACACAGAATAGTTAAGCCTTTGAAGCAAAACTAAACTCAGTCCCTGAACTCAGAATTATTTAGGAAGCATCTCTTAATCTTTTTCAAGTCACTAATTGAGGAAAAGAAATATTCTACTAAAGTTAGGGATTCTTAACCTCTTTTTTTCCACGGACTCCTTTGACAGTCAGGTGAAAACCACCGACCCCTTACTAAGTCCACAGTATACTGTGTATTATTTAATAAATATATCACACCCGCACCAACATGGCCCCACAAGAATAATGAATTTTTAACTTTCAATTCAAGCTTATAAACCCCTTGTTAAGAACCCTGACTTAAGGCAATAATGGGTAAAGTTGCAAAGCAGCAGAAAATGATGTTTCAATGGTTGCTGCAAATAAGATCCCTTGTTGTGGGATGAACATGTCACTTCTCCAAATACATTCTTCTTAGTATTTTCACTTAAGTTGACACTAGAGTTCAATTTACAGGTAGATTATATTTAGACATGTGTTTAATTATGAATATTGAATGCTATAAACAGTCTACTTAGAAAAGCAGTCATTGAGATATTGTGGACCTAGACAACAGATAAAAAAAAAAACCTTTTAAAGTATTTTACTGATAATAAAAGCAATATATTTTCTTTATAGTAAACTCACATCAGAAAACCTATGAAAGAAGTCCATAAAAATTGCTGTTAAATCCAAACTCAGATAAGTGTTATTCATTGCTAGCATACTTTTTAAAGATATTTTTCCAAGTCAATTTAGACCATTGAGATCCTAATATATATGACATTTCGGATCTTGCATTTGCCATTCAATATTTTACTGAAAATATCTCTGCACATCAGTAAATCTTCTCATAAATCACTATACTGTCTCCCTGATACTTCATAATTATACATAATAATTTGACTCTTCCGTTTGCATAGGTATTTGGGTAGTTTTTTATTTTTTACTATTATAAAAGTGTTATGAAATATAATCTATATTCATAAACTGTGCCGATATTTTTATCTAGAGCAGATTGCTAAGAGTAAGGCATAGTGGATGAAGGGATATGGCTAATTTAAAGCACTTATTATATAAAGTCAAAGTTATTTCCAGAACATTGTATACCTATGCATACTCACCAGCACTGGGTTATATGATTCTGCTTAGTCTTTGCAAGTTTGCCAGTTAAAATACTTCACTATTTAAGCTGCATTTCTTTAACTTTTGAAATAGATTTTTTTTTAGATAACTCAGTTTTGTATGAGATTTACATTTGCATTATTTTGCCCTTTTTATAATGTTGTGAATAGACTTTTTCCTTATTTGTAACTAATATTTTAGTTCCATAATAATACATGTCTGCTATATTTGTAAATATTTGTTGTGCGTGTTCCGTGTCTTTGAGTATTTGAATCCATCGGTTTTTCCCTGTGTTTTATACCACTACATTCTCATTATACATACCGTATTTATTCACAAATCAGATATGTATTTATTTATTTGCTTTGTTTTGAACAAATTTATGCTTTATTATAAGCTTTTGTACATACAATTCTTTGTTTTACTGCTTTTGGTAATGATATAAAAAGATTTACTTTATTTGGAAAAAATCAGCTACAGAAACGTCTTTTATTGCCCCTCTGAATATGACAGTAATTCCTCAAATAGTGAACTCTAAAATTCCAAAAAATTTGGAGAATAATGGATTGTTTCAAGCTCTGCTGTATCCTTTAAAGAATGTTTTTCTTCCAGAGGTGTTCACTAAAGTATCTTTGATATTCTCATACAATTTTGCTCGGATGTAGCATAATTTCACAACTCTAAATGCCTGGGTACATTTTACTACAGCCTCATGTATTCACTGAGCTCAGATGATTTTGAAATGTGACTAAATTCTCCCTAATTGAAAATAGAGCTCATGTGAGGTTTTATAATCACATTGAAATAAGGTGAAAATTATAACAAACTTTGCATTTTAGCATTACCAGCATGAGTAGAGAGAGAAGAGCTACAGCGAAGTACATGTTTATGAATTCAAGCCTGTGTTCTATCTTACAGGTCCTATTTTATTCCAATATTTCTATGGGAAAAATATTGTGGCAGTAATTGGGAATAATTGTGGGAAAGCTGCCTGGAATATCAAGAGTCATAAAGCCATGAATGTCTGTGTGTGTGTGTGTGTGTGTGTGTGTGTGTGTGTAAAAGAGGGTTACATGTTCAATATGAAACTCATAAAAGCCCAGCCTTAACTGGGATTTATCATCTTGGGGTTTCCATCAATCTTACAGGAAACAAATAACACTGACAAGTATTTTTTAATCAAATTTTATCTATAATTTTTGCAATCTGTATGCTCTTTGAAGATATATCAAATATCTAATTGCCAAACTGTTTTCATGGAGCGAGTGAAGAATGAGACAGAATTCATCCTATTTGGCCTGACGCAGAACACAGATGTACAGAGACTTTTGTTTATTGTATTTACACTCATCTACCTTCTTACTCTGGCAGGCAACCTACTTATTGTAGTGACCATCGCCAACAGCCCAGCCATGGGTTTACCCATGTATTTATTTCTGTCTTTTATGTCCTTTCCAGATGGCTCCTTTTCTTCTACCATGGCCCCAAAAATGATATTTGACTTACTCACCTAGAAGAAAACTATCTCCTTCAGTGGGTGCATGACCCAGCTCTTTGCACAGCATTTCCTTGCAGGAGTAGAGATCATCCTGCTTATGGTAATGGCCTATGACCACTAAGTAGTCATCTACAGGCCCTTGCACTACAGGATCATAATGAATTGGAAGGTGTGTGTCCTCCTGGTGGTCGTGTCCTGGGCTGGGGGATTTCTTCATGCTTTGATTCAAATCCTTTTTATGCTGTGGGTGCCCTTTTGTGGCTCCAATGTCATTGACCATTTTGCCTGTGAACTTTACCCTCTGCTGAAACTCTCCTGATCTTGACTCACATCTTTGACCTCTTTGTTGCAACCAATAGTGAACTGATGTGTATGCTCACCTTTTCTATTCCTATCATCACTTATGTCTCCATCCTTTGTTCTCTCACAACTCACAGCTCTGAAGGACAGTGGAAAGCTCTCTCCATCTGTTTTTCCCATATCACTGTGGTCATATTATTCTTTGTGCCTTGTATATTTGTGTGCCTTGGTCCCATGGCCACCTTCCCCATCAACAAAGCAGTGGCTGTATTTTATTCTATGATAACACCCATGTTAAATCCTTTAATCTACACACTCAGAAATGCAGAGGTGAAAAATGCCATGAGGAAACTCTGGAGACAAAAAATGATCTAATGATCTCGGGTAAGAGTTCATGTGAATAGAGAAGATAAAAACAACACCCATACATATTTTAATAATAAGCATGGTCAATGCAAAAGATTTGGAGTTGCAGTCATAGTATGTGGATTTATGTATGTTTTGATCCCTTTGCTATCTAAATCGTCAATATTTCATCATTCACATATTATCAGCGTTTAAATACATGATGAATAAATTTATTCCAAGTTGAAACTCCTTTGCCTTTATGAATTTTGATCAAAAGGAACTTGCTAATTGATGTAAAAATATCACAGAGTTTGAAAATCCATAGATTTACATAGTCAGCATAACACTTCTGTGCAAAGCTTCAGGAATAGAATAAACAATCAGGCAAAGTTTTCAAAATACCTATAATGACGTGATGGCTAAGTATTTTGTTGAAAATACATCCTTTCCATCCAAACTGTTGAAGTCAGTGTAGACATATTATTGTAAGAGTTAGGAAAAACCAGAAATCTATTGGTTTGGAGGGATGACAGAAAGTCAAAACACAGAACACCTCACAAATTAATGTACTTTGTTATGCAATGCCAGGGAGCAACATTTACATTGTAACTTGACTTCTAATCAGAATAAATTATTTCTAAATAGAGTCTTTTTATGCTTCTGTGTAATACAATAAATGGATTGTTTAAACCATAAATGCATACCTCATCTTCTCCCCACTTTATCCAAGATGAAATGAAACACTGAAAAAAATTATACAATCATACACTAGAGGGTACCAACAATTATGTACTCCAACAGGAGCTACATCTTCAAAGTTTCTTGACCATTTTTTTTTTTTTGGCTATGCTAAACAGTCCCTCCACTATAAAATTTTCTTAGCATATGTTCTAAATTTTGAACCAATTTCCTGTAATCCTTATCCCACAGATTTTCCTTTCCTCTCAGAAGAATGCTTTGACTCTTGCTTGTCAAGAATATATGGATCATCACAGATCATAAAAAAATGTATCCATAATGCTTATCAGCTTAAAGCCTGATTTCTGGAATGAATAAAACATATGCAAGTTCTCCTATTTACTGTTAATCTGTCTGCATGTGTTCTACACACAGCTCCTTGTTTTCACCACAGAAATAGTATTTCTAAATCCTAGATCAGATAACCTTGAAATACATATGGGTCCATGTATCCCTTCTGAGGACTTTGGCTTTAGAAGGAAAAAATGTATATGTGAGAGGATTACAAAATTCAGTCCCCTACTCATTTGTATGAAATCAAAGTTCAGTCAGTTGGAGTTATTCTGTCCACTGTAAGGAAATTCTCACTAAGGGCCAGTCTCAGCTTATCTCTGCTAATATCCTATTATAGGGAAAAACTCTATGTGGGCAGTCAGTTTGATGGGAGCCATGGCTTGCATTATTCATTAAGTGTTTTGCTCATGCATAGTCAATAAGTGTTTCGCTGGAACCAAAAGAGCTCTCACTCCCTGCTCAATGAAGTTTTTAATGGTGCATCTTTCTAAGGGTGAACAGGATGCTCATATCAAACCCTCATTATTGCCTTAGGTATGAGAACTGTTTAAATCCAACATGCCAAAGACATTACACCAACCTAGCAAGGTTGCAACCAAGTACACATCAGAGTCTGAGGGAGAGAATATGCAGGTGGAGCCTTCCTCCTTACAGAATTCTTCTTTCTCCTCTAGGTGTCTTTTGCAAGAAGGTTGTGCTGAGTGTGTTTTTTCTCAATGACTTCTGCTTATGTGCATAGTTCCTAACTATGTCTACATTACTCTCCATTAATTGGGTAGAAGAAATGGCTGCTCTATATCTCCAAAGAGATTGTGATATTCTCTTTCTTAGGCACTCATGCAAGAAAAAAATTACATCCTTGTCCTTTAAGTCACTCAACTAGAGGTTGAGAACAACTAGCAATCCCATATCCTAGGTCCTCTCAGGCAATAATCAGTGAAAATGCCAGAGTCTCCCAATGTGCAGGCTGTGTTTATTTTAACATGTTACTGTGTAATGAGTAAATATAAAATCAGTGTAAATTGCCATATCAAAACACTAATGATATAAAATCATATGTTCATCTCAACTGATACAAAAATTATTTGACAAAATTCACCTTTTACTTATGAAAGTAACTCTTGGTAGAATAATAATATAATAAAAAATTCTCAATATGATAAAAGGCATCTCCAAAAATTTACAGCTAATATCAAAGAATATATACCATTTAATTCAATTTTCACAACATTCATGAAAAAGCAAGTATATAGGCACAAAACAGATCAAGTTTAGCAAGGGCCTGGAAGCAGAAAGAGAGTTGAATACAAAAGGTCACATGAGAATATTTTCAGGTAATGAATAGTCTATATCTGGATTGTGGTGTGACTATACAGCTTCCATGTTTGTCAAAACTGCACCTTATTAAAATTTTTAAAGTCATATATATTACATATGTTCAAACAACAGACCCTTTGATAATTAATAGAAAGCAAAATATCATTTACAATAACAAAACAACAAAATCCAAAAAACTAAATATGTCAAGAAACATGCTACATCTATATGAAAAAAAAGTGAAGCATTATTGAAGAGTATAAAAGAAGCTTCAAATAAAATCTATGTTCATGATAAGAATTCTCAAGTCTCTAAATATATAAAGTCTTTGTAAACTGATCTTCCTAAATGAAATCATTTTGAAAACACTAATGGAAATTTGTTTTGTGACTATATTAACTCATTTTAAATTTAGTGTATAACAAATATGCAAGAGTTGGCATAATTCTAAATAAAAAATAGCAAGGGTGTACTTTGTTATCAAATACCAAATTGTATTATAATTTTAATGCAATTATAATGTGTTAAGTTCCACATGAATAAAGTGATCAATGAAACAGAATAGAATACTGAAATCAATCCAAATACATGGAAAATTTTAAAATTCAATAAAGTTGTGTTTTAAAAAATGATGAAAACCATCCCAAAATCCTCGAGATTGGGGAAAGAACTATGGACTAGAGTGTACTTACTAGTATTCTACTATAGACATATTGTGATTCTAGCAATAGAAGTAATTACAACATTGATGTGGAGTCAGTGGCCACTGAAGGCTCTGGGGGCAGGGAGAGGGAAAAACAATTGTAATATGGGGGCTTTTTTGGGACTTGGGAATCATCCTGAATGACATTGCAATGACAGATATAGGCCATTTTATATCATCACACAACATGCAGAACTGTGTGGGAGAGAGTGTAGACTACAATGTGAACTATGGTCCATGCTTAATGGCAAAGCCCCAGGATATATTTATCTATTGCAATAATGTGCCAGACTAATGAAGAATGTTCATGTGGGAGGTTATGGAAGGTGTGGGGAGTAGGACATATGGGAATCCCTATATCTTTTCTGTAACATTTATGTAATCTAAGTATCCTTTAAAAAATAATATTAATAATAAAAAGAAAAAAATGGTGAAAAATAATAAATAATAAGCAACTATATGAACAACCATCTAGGAAAATAGCTAAAATTCAATAGCTATTAAAACTTCTTAATATCAAAATAAATTCCAAATGGATGAAAAAAATTTAAATGTGAAATATAAAAACAAAAGAACATACTAAAAATTAAATGCTAAAAATGTGGAAGAATATTTTGGTGAAAGTAAAACCAGGAATTACTGTCTAAGCAATTTATACAAACCAGAGACATATTGAATGTGCTGACTAGGTAAATATAAAAGAAAGAATTTCTACTAGTTAAAAATTTCAAAAACAAATCACAACGTGCAAAAATTACAATGATGTATGTGTAAAAGGCATAATAGTACATAATTAGCTCATAAAAATTAATATGATAAAACAACAATAAGAGTTAAACCAATTTTAGACAATTCACAAAGAAATACAACAATAATAAAATATTAAATGGTCAAAACTCAATTACATTTAAAGAATTTAAATTGAAGTATACAAATAAAATACAATGTCTCTAATTATGTTGCTAAATACCAAAAATGGTTATCAAACACTTATTGTTTAGAAAGTGTATAAATGGGTGTTCTCACAAGTATTCTCCCTCCTTAGGCAGGAGTGTAGTTGGTACAACCACTTGGATGGCCTTTTGGTCATAACTGAATATCATCCTTTTCAATACATATACATTTAGACACAACCATTTCATTTCTAGGAATTAATACTTGCACATATTCAAGAAGACCTATATTTACTAAGGAATTATTGTCATAGAAAAAGATTGGAAACCATATGAAAAGAACTGGATATATTAATTTTTGGATATTTTTCTGAAGGAGTTTTATGAAGATCTATATAGACTGGTATGAAAATTTCATCAATATCTTGAGTAATAAAATATAAACTTTTACTAACAAAGACAAAAACATGAATGAATACACACTATAAAAATATACTTGTATTTTCTAAGATTATTACTTCAAGAATCTTAAGAAACAATGTAATGTGATTACATCTAGGCACAATAAGTTGGGTACTCTGGTGAGCAATAGATTTACAGCTCATATCATTTTGCATGATTAGCACTTTATTATTTCTTTTATTTTAAAAAGTAGAAGCAATGTAAACTACATAAAATCACATGTAATTCTAAAGAAATTGAAAAGGAAGTCATTCTATATTGCATTTAATATTTTACTGGTTAATAAAAAGAGTAAGCATAAATGATGGGATTTACAGACAAAACAAAGGCTGAAAGGGAAATTAATAAAGAGAATGAAGATATTAATTTAAAACAGTGTAATAATATAAAAATCCTTCACTATTTATTACATGGGATGTATTGACTTCTTAATATATAATTAATACAACTTTCAAGAAGCAGTGACACATGTGACATTATAAAGCTTTCATTTTATCAGAGCAAATGTTAGTAATTGCCAATCATATTGATAATTCCTTAATTATGATTATGATAAATTCTTCGAATGACAGGGAAAGATGCAACACATGTAGCATGTCTTCTGAGTTATTAGGAGATGTGTTCTAAAGTCAAATGATCCTGTGTATTGTGGATGATGTACTTATTTCCTACCTGATGTAAACTATCTGGTATGATTTTTCTTCTCCAAAGCTTCAAAATCATAGCTCCCTGGTACCTCCTTGACCCACTGCAATTGTCTCTTGCCAGATTCACTCTGCTTTCATTCTTGCTTTCAACAATATGTTCTCCTATAGCAAGCCAAATGATATTTTTGAAATCTGATTCAAATCACATCATTCCCCTTCTCAAAACTTCTACAGAGTATTCCTTATAACCCTATCAATAAAATCCAAACTTCCTTTCTTGGTCTAAAACGACCTAGGTGACCAATTTACAGATTACCTCCCTGAATCATCACTCGCAATTCTCTTTCTATTCCAAACACAATGGTATACCTCAGATATGCAAATACTTTTTCATTTCTTCATTTACACGCACTTTTATAGATGTTAATTTTAGAGACCAGAAGCAGTTTACTTACAAAGTAATGATAAACTTTTTTGAATAAGGTGTTTTGTAAACAGTCTTTTATGTATTCATTCATTGGACACATGTTTATAGAACACCTATATTGCATCAAGACTTTCAAAAATGTTATACTCCCAGGAGTCACTGAAGTCCCACTCACTCACATAGGCTCAGGGTCTACTCCATGTCTAATTTTCAAACAATAACTTCTCAGTGATACCTAACGTCCGTTGACAAAATTGCCAATCAGCTGCTTGGCAATTACATATGCTTAAATGTCTCCCTCTTCACTCAGTTGTCTTAATTTATGAGCCATGGTAAACCAAAAACCTTATTTGACTAGGTTTGTTCATAAACCATACCATTAGCATGCATGAAGAATAAGTTTTACCTTACTGAAAGTTTTGATAGCATTCACGCTATAGAAGATAAATGTATATAGAGAAAGATCATATCTCATGTTAAAGCATATTTCTAAAAAATTAAAATTATATTTTTCTAAAACTAGAATGTGACCCTCAATAAGTGATACTCAAAAGTCTGAGCCATATTTCACACATTTGTTACCTAGAATAATATTAGCTACTCATGAGCTTTTGTCACTCTAATTATCTAAGGTATATGAAAACATAAGTAACAGTGTGCTTGTCCCAAGATGCATAATCAACTTCTTTTTTAACAAAAGGTATCCAAAGTTCAAATTACTGCATATAAACATTCATGATAAATTAGAAAGAAAACCACTTTCTAAATTCAGCTGATTCCATTAAAAAAGAGAAAAATTTTAATGAAAGGAAATAATGACTTTAAAATAATATCTATCATTTGTTTTGCAATCTATATATCAGATGCTACACGTATACATTACATTATATGTATAATTTTCATGTATCACATATATCACATATAAACCTTACAGAAACAGGTAATGTTATCCCCATTTCACACATGAAAAAACTGAGACTAGAATATTTGTGTTATTTGTCAAAGAATATTCATTTTAAATAACTCCAATGGACATGGAATCTAATGGTAGTAAATGTCAAAAATGTATACATGTCATTTTTCAAGTGTTTTTAAGAAACAATCTAGTTGTGCTTCAGATTTTGTGGCTATTATTGTGGTCTTCTTATATCATACTTTAAGTGTAGTGAACCATCTCCTGAGAGAGTTATAGAGATTTTTAAGAAGATAATATATTCTTCCCAGTAGGGATAAAGAATGCTTGCCATTTTAAGCCTTTTAACTACAACATCTACTACTGAACCCTAGAATTGGAGAGTATCCAAGACTGCTTCTTGCTTAAATACATTGGGATTTTCCACAAAATTTTGAAAAGATATAGCTTCAGAACCATTTGAGATCTTCCTTTGTCTTCAGCTAAGAACAACAGCTGATATATCAAAATAACCTAAATTTCTCCATTTCAATTTATCACCAAGATTGGAATGTCTTCAATTTCAGGGCATTCCAGCTAACAAAGGGCCTTTTTGCAAATGTAATTATTCTTCAAAGGGTTAAGTCAAGATAAGGGTCATTTATTTAGAAAATATTTATTAAGTGTATATCCTGTGACAAGCTTTTTTCTATGTTCTGGAGATGCAGTATTTAATAAAACAGATGCTGTCCCTACTTTCATTAAATGTATGTTCTAGTTTGGAGATAGAGACAACAAATGATGAGAAAAATCAGATTGCGAATTGCTGTAGAGAAAATTTAACAGGGTGATGTGTCACCTAATAACTCTAGGAGACAGATGATGGCACAGTGATGTGTGGTTAAGAAATTGCTCTTTAAGGAGGAGGCAATTGAATTGTAGATTCACTAACTATGACAAGTCAGCAATGTGAAGGTCTAGAGGAGGATGATTCCAAAAAGCAAGAAGAGCTTTGTGCACAGTCCAAAATGCTAGAATGAATTCTTCTTGACATGAGCACAATGAACATGGGAAGATGGACCTCATGAGATGACTGTTTGATTGGGAAGCATATAGACTAGGCCTTAAAGACAATGAAAAGGCCAATTAGAATTTATTGTAAACAAATAGCTAAAGAGATAATTTTCTTCTACCAATCATATCCACTCAGAGGTAAAATTGAATGCAACAGCTTTTATATTGGAATAACTGTCATGATTTAAAAATTTATAGGACATGAAGAGACAATGTGAAGCTCAATGTTCTGAGCTGCACCAAAATGTCCACCAAAGGGAGAAGCTACTGAAAGGACACAAAATCTTTTGTGCAATGAAGTTTGCTTGAGTTCATGGGTTTTGTTGTTTTATTCTGATTGCATGCATATTGAATTAATTATAATTATATTAAGGTCATTGCTGATATTCAAATCAGAATAGAGGAGAGTATATAATGATACTTAACCAAGTCATATAAAATTATTTATTCCACAATGAACCAAACTCTAATGGTTTTGCTTATGTCTGGTTAGCTTCTTGTATTTCATCCTTTGATCTACTAAGGGCCAGACACCTCCTTAAATGCTTTGCTCTCTTTACTTCATCTAATGCTTAAAATACCCTAGGAAATAATTACTACCATTCCTTATACATATGACATAAAATTAAAATAAGACTATGACAGATGGACAAATTCTTGCAATGCTACATAAAGTAGTAAGAACAAAATCAATCCTTCTGCTGTTGATGTCAGGACTCTAAATCCTTCCACATCATCTGACCCTCTGTGGTCTACAGGAATTCCAGTGACTGAATATTATACCTAGAGGTCATTAACATAACTGTCTGAATTCAGAGAAAAAGCGATGTCCAGTATGGTTAGTCATAAATGAATGTATACTTTACACTTAAGACACAGACCAGGACAATGTCCACAGAGTCCTGGACCAGGAATAATGATGCCCCTGCTGGTTCTAGAAGTAATATAATCCAAAATCTGCCCAGTCAATATTTATACCCTTTTAAAGAGCAAGTAAACTGTTTTCTAAGGGCCAGGCACTGTTCTAAGCACTTAACACCTATTACCCGTAATATTGGCCCAACAGTTTCATGAGGTTGGCATCTTTAATACCATTTCACAGACAAAGAAAATGTTGGTCAGAAAACTTTAAAAACTTGCCCTCTTCACATTCAAATCCAGTATATCAGAATCCAGTCTGCTCTTAATCAGTGCATACTATCTCCTCTAAATTAACATCTTTGATTTTAAGTCTCTTCATAATCTGTTTACCTGCTGTGTTGACTTTGCAGTATAACATATGAATTCTTGATCTTTCCAATAGGGCTTGTCCAGAGAAAATAAGACCCACAAATGGATCACCTCCAAGGACTTGGAAGAATGGAACCATTGGCAATTGAAAAATCAGGAGAAAAAGTTTTAGGAAAAGATGAATTTGGGGCTGATTCAAGTTCCCAAGAACACCTACAAGACCAGTGAGCTCTCAGAGTATTTTTTTTCATAGCAGGAGCAGAGAAGTTATGTCATCTTTTCTAAAGCTCTTAAAAATATGAGGTTAGCACTCAGGGTCAGTTAGATAGTTCTTTTTACACTTATTGGGACTCCAGTAATAAAGCATGCTTAATATAACTAACATTTACTTAGTATTTAGAGGTTCTAAGTACTTGACAAAGATTATTCTATTTGATCCTGATAATACCTCTTCCCATTAACTGAAATTTAGGGCATCATGCTTTGTCAAAGTTTACAGTATAAACAGCAAAACTGAGCTTTGAACTTGGTGCTCTCTTACTCACACACTAGGCTAAATCTTATAACCAATTCCTCCAAAATTTCCACACAAGGTAAGATACATAAAAACTTCAAACAGCAAAAATGTGAAGGCAATGCTCTGAATGGATTTAACAAATTAAGATAATGATAAAAATGAGTTTTAGTTCAAATAATGCCACAAGAATAAATGGTAGCTCTTTCCTTGTTGTCAGAGAGAGAGAGAGAGAGAGAGAGAGAGAGAGGGAATCCTACCAGATGCAACGGAAGATTAGAAAGACTAGAAACACAATGAAAGTCCCAAACATTAATATTTACACTGAATACATATTTTTCTTATTCCTGACATGCAAATATAGGAAATTTGCATGACATGACTTATGAAGATTTGAGGTTTTCATAGTACTCATAGCTTCTGCTGTGAAGGTTATTACCAAGAAAAGACAATAAAAGGTGACTCAATTAACAGGTAAAGGATATGAACATAATCTTTAGCATTAATAGCCAAAGTTCATGTAAATAGCAACTGTTTTAGAAATAGCTGTTTAATGTGTACAAAATGAAGATATGGCCATACAGCAACAGTCCCACTGGTTAGAATCTCTTGAGCTGTGTCCAGGGAATCTCTTTAATAAGAACCTTAATTGAGTCTGAAAATACATTAAAAATTGACAACCAAAAAGGCAATATATGAAAGTGACATATTTCATTATGATAAATAATTTACTACATGAGCTTTTTTTTTTCAAAAACCAGCATCGTAACATAAAATTACTAGTGACATTTAGTGTTCCCTTGCCTGGAAACCTATAAATGATATCATTTACTCTTCATCATTTAAAGGATAAAGTCATTTTTATATTGTCATGATTATATCACAGTTGTAGTCACCTTTTGACCCCAAATCATACTCATAGCATTTTTCATCTCTGCTTTTCCTGGGAGTGTAGATCAAGAGGTTTTGCATGAGAGTTATTGACATATAAAACATGGTAACAACTTTATCAATGGAGGTGATCACTAGATGCAGATTCATAAATATGCAGGGCATGAAGAGTAAGATGACTATGGTGATTTGAGAGATACAGGTGTGAATATCCATGTAGATGAGTTTTAATGATGTTTTCAAGTCATGCATGAAGGGGTCTATGATATTGAGTCTTCAGAAGGGCAGCCAGACTGTGAAAAAGAACAGGATGATGGCATGGACCAAACCTCCTGCTCAGACAACTCCTATGAGGAGGCCACAAACTCATTGGCTCATGATGACTATGTAGTGCTGGGATTTGCAAATGGCCATGTAAGGGTCTTAGGCCATAACCTTGAATGGAAGGATCTCAACTGCACCAAAAAGATGCTTGGCAGACTTGAGTATTGCACCCCTGAATGAGAAGGTTTTCCCCACAGCCAGAGTGTCAGCTAGCATCTTTGGAGTCATGGAGGAAGAAGAGCAGATATCTATAAGGGATAAATAAGACAAGAAATATATGAGGGATCCTAGGGTCCTGTTGGTGTTAATGGTTGTTGTTATCAGTGTGAGGTGCAAAGGAAGAGTCAGACAAGTTGATGCATATGAAGTAGAGGGCTGCAGCTCACTCAGGCAAAACAGCCCTGAGATCATTGTGTCCATTTCTTTTATTCAGCTTACAACAGTGCATAAATTCAGCACCCCCCCCATCTTCCTTTCCCACCGTGTTTCTCTTACTACAGCAAGAACACTGCCTTCTCTGGTAGTCTACCAAGGAGCATAAGTATAAACATTGTTTCTAGCCGTAAATGCCTTAGTTTATCTAATATCTCAGCTTGGTGCGTGAGAGCACTACCTGTTTGTGAGTTCCCAGATAATCTTTCTTAGGAATTCAGACAATAACATCTGTGTGGTGAGTTCATTTTGCTCTGCCTCCTTCTAATGATATCTGCAGTATGCAGTGCCATTGGAGACATTTACTAATGTGTCTCTGCCAGCAAGCATGCTTTTTGAATGCTTAACCCTTTATGCTCTGACTCTTAGCATCTTCTCCAACATCTCCCCCTTTTTTGTTTTTTGTTCAGGGTGACTGTGCCTGTCTTAGGTTGCCCTTCTCTGAAGGTCTTACCCATCCTTGGCCACCAGCCAAGCTGCCATGGACAGGGGTTTGAGAGTTAAGGGTTTTAAGCAGAATCAAGTTGTTGGCATGGCTGGTCTTATGAGCCATATTAATGTGGGACAGCAGGGCTATGCAAATGCCTCCTTATACAGTTAAGAGTAGCAAAGCATCAATGATCACCACACTGAAGTTACTAGAGAAGAAATGATTTAAAATGTACATTAATTCAGTACAAGTATAAACGTTTGGGCTGAGAAATTGATTAAATTGGTTAGACAAAACTGCAGGGTTTTCTAATAGATTTTTCATTTTCCTTCTTAAAACTTATTTTAGTGCTACTCAAGGGAGCATTTACAAACCCAATTTCCCTGAGAATATCTAAGGCATGGCTAGCCTCTAGTCCTTACTTTAGGCTCTGTATCTTGCCCGAGACTTTTTTGTGCAATTACATAATCTTGCTGACTCAATGTATCCTGCTTGCACTGGCTCAACGTAGCTTGTCCGAGATGTCTTGTGCTATATTTAGTCTTGAAGACTCATCTCGCAGGCTCAAAAGGATTTTCTGCAATACTTAATCTTGCAGACTCAACGTATCTTGCTCGCATTAGCTTAACTTATCTTGTCCGAGATGTCTTATATTTAGTCTCTGCTTTATTCTCTGCTTTAGTTTCTGCTTTAGTTTCTGCTTTAGTCTTTGCTTCCTTTAGGTCTGGTAATGGGGAGAGACACCTAACTTTTCCCACCCCGAAGGCCACTATAAAACTTTGGCAGGACATTCTGCCAGTCAGAGAAGGGTTTTCATGGTCTCTCCTCATTACCGAGATCCTGAGATCTTGGATGAACCCACAATTGAGTGGGATCACTTATTTAAAATTTTGAAGACAGAGAGTTGGACTAGAGGTACTAGTAATTATTAACATATACTCGACTATGTTTAGCTCCAAGAGTATGCTCCCGTTTTTCTGGTTCAATCTAAGTTTATCTGGCTTCTTGTTTCTTCCTTCATTTTCCCCTTATTTTTTAACTGTAATAGCATAATGTACGTAGTAGCAGACTGCTGGTACATTAATTGGTTAAGTTGTCGTGATCTTCTGTAGATTAAACAATACAGAAAACACAATATTAAGACAATTATACATATGAACATAACAGATCCTGACAAACTATGTAACCATTGCGTAGGATGCAACTGTTCTAACCTATTCATGAGCCCTTTCAAAATATGTTCCCCAGTTATAACTTGTAATTGTTTTTTAAATATTTGATGAATCTTCTGTTGCAAGTATAGAATTTCCTTAGTTAAATTATCATGATTTAAAAGATGTTTTTTCACAGAGTCCCAAGGAAATTCAGTTGCATTGTAAAGCACAGGAGTAATACAATAAGATGTTTGATTCCAATCACATTTCATTTTCATTTGTAATTTCATAGCTTGAATCTGATCTCCTAACAAAATAACAGTTTGTTTTAGATCTGCTAATTCCTCATGTATTTCTGAATCTGTTTGTTTTTGAGTTCCCCATAACTGTTCTGAATTTTGTTGCCATGTTCGCACGAAGTCAGCAGTTTGAACTCTTTGTTGAAGGGCTATACCTGCAGTAGCTGCTGTTGCTGTTATGGCTATAATACCCATAATTACAGCTATTAGCATTCCAACAAATCTTCTTGCCCTTTTCAACAATTTTTGGAGATAGAAGTTAATATCCCCATAACTGGGGTCTCCTGCCATTCCTGATTCATCTGTACCGGCAACCACTTCAAATTTTTGCTCTTAAGATATAAAGACTATAGGTATTTGGGAAACTAATAGAATTGTTAATACAAGTATATAAAGAGCATTTGTTTAGACATTCTATTGCCCCATTACTATTGTTCCAAACAATATTAGCCAATAACAGAACATAAGGAAGATGACACAAGCCTTAACCCATTCAGTATTATTACGTGAAATGGGGGTACATATACGGTACAGGAGGGTCATGACCTGACATCTTATTAAAGAACTGTAGGCTATAGAGAGCCAGGGAATAACAGTATGGACCAGTTAGGATATTAGTGTAATATTCTTGGCAGAAATAGAGTGTTTGGGACCAGTTGGTAGCAGTTGAGGTGCTGAGATATGGTCAGATTCAGGATATGTTATGAAGATAATTACACCAGGATTTCCTGGAAAATTGAAGAGAACTTAGGGGGAAAAGTGAGTAGGATAATGCCAAATTTTTACCTTGTAAAGCTGCAAGTGTGGAATTTTATTAACTGATCTGTGGAATGAGCAGATTGATCAAATTTTGTAAATGAAATATAGGAATTCCATTTTAAACAAACTAAGTTTGATATATCTAATAGTCATCTCATAATTATAAATTATATACTGGAAAGAAATTTAGGCATCTTATAATAGTGTAAATTTTAATATGAGTATCATAACTAGAAATACTATGGTTAGATTTCTGTTATGTGGTAATCACTCTAAAGTTTCATGTTTATCCAGATGTGCATTTGGGTGGGAATATCTTTGTTTTTATCAAGTTACTAAATAGGACTTGATTCCAAAATGTTAAAAACCATTAATTATTTGCAGATAAACAAGTTAAGGAATCAGGAGTTAGAGAATATACACCAGCTCATGTGATTGATTTTTAGGAAAACAACTATAAAAATCCATATCTTAAAGTAAAAACAATGCTGTTATCTTCAGTACATTGTGTCTCTCACTTCAAGTAAGATGGTGATAACTTCCATGTATCCAAAGGTATATGTATATGTATATGTATACGTATTTGAAAGGATTGCTAATCTCTTCTCCACAACATATTGCCATAGTTGAGTTTGTCTATTCTTATTTCAACATCTTTATTGAGATGTTAACAAATTGGAATCATGGATGTTGGTTTTTATGATCACCCAAAATTTTCATGAGTGAATTGTGTTCTAGAGAGGAATGGTGAGGATCTTAAAATAATGCAGGTAATTAGTGTCTGGGCTGATTATCAAACAAAGGACTTCTTCATCCTAGGCCAGTGAACTACATACTTCCAAGCCTGAAGCTCCTTTCTTAAATCAGAGACCATGTGATGAAAATATTAAAGTAAAATATTTTAGGAAGATTCTTAATGGCCTCCTCTACAGGGCTTCTATTGTTATTAATAGAAAGTTGTTTTTATTTTTCTTTCTCATCCTCAATTATAAGTAGGTGTGGTATTATTCTTTACACTTGGATTAAAAATAGCTACCATTTGTTAAGCATTTTATTTCAGACACTGAAATATACTTTCCACCTACATTTTCCTTAATCCTCCCTATATCTTATTACATAGATATTTATCTTGCCTTTTTAAAGGTGAAGAAATTTAGGTGGGAGTATTGTTAGGAGACACTCCCAGATTACAGTTTCCAAGTGATGGAATAAGGATTTGATCAGGTACCATTTCAACTGTGCATTCTGCCTGTGCCAGACCTGTCTGTTCTCAGCTGGGCTGGGTAAAGGGTCTATTTACTCAGATGGAGCTGGATGATCTAGAATGACCCCACTCTCATGTCCTGTGCCCAGCTTGCTGTCAGCTAGGGAGAGAGTGAAACTGGCCAGATGTCTAAAAAACCTAAACCAATTGTGTTTACATGATGAAGACAGAATTCCAAAAGGGAAAAAAGAAGCATTCAAAACCTCTGACTCCCAAGCTGCCTAGAAAGTCAAATGAAACAGATTTGGGTACGAACTATTGGCCAAAGGAAACCAAAATGCCATCCCTTATTCAAGGGGTGGAAAACCAGACTCCAGTCTTGACAACAGGCCTTTAAAGAAATATAGTCATTTTTTTTGTAAAATACAAACAGATTATTGGTTTATGATTAGTTTACATCTTTCTATTTCTACTTTAAACAAAGCTTTGTACTGAAACATAATGTGATGAATTTGTGCTACAATTTTACTGCACCCAGAAGTCAAAAAGATGACTATAATATTGGATCCTTTAATGGAACATTAAAAGCTTTCATCAAAGTCTTTATCTAAGAATTAGTAGTTTCTTGCAATAAAAATAGGAGAGAAGTCTTTTGTGACCAATGCCGACTTTGAAAGGAACTTTTCTTAGGGACTTCCCCATTACCCTGAGGATAAATTATGATGTAATTATAAATTCCTGTATAGCAAAAAATTTGAAACTGAGAATTTTTGGGTCCAGTCTGCTAGCATGAGGTCAGTTCATACAACCGCTAGTCATTCTTTCTAGAACTTCATAATGCTTCCATTTCCTGCCTTTATGGAAGGATTGGTTTTAACAGGTGACAGATGATGAAGATTTCAGAGACACTTTAGTTAGGAGGGAACCTTAACTCTCCCTCAATTTATTTCGTAGCCTGTAGACAGAATGAATTTTAAATGTACAAATCTGATCATATGACTTCCTCACAATCATTCCATTTGTGTTGGTTTAAAGGCCAATATCCTTAATATGGCTCTGAATAAGCTTTGTGATCAGGTGACAATTCAGGCTTCTCTGCTGGTACCTCACTCCACCTTTCATTTATTTAATCTTTCTTCTAACTCACCTCTCCCATGTGATACATGCTATTTCTGTGATGGGAGTGTACTCTCCCCTCTCTGTATCCCCACAGTGAACTGCTTTCTGGATCAATGCATCTAATTTTTTGAGTTCTCATTAAAATATTTTTTCCTCTGGGAAGAATTTTTGAGCAATTTACCAGAAAACTTATTTTATTCATTCTTTCCTTCATTAGAGAGAAATAAAAGTATAGTACTTGGCTTTATCCATGCATTTCCAGTTTTGCCCAAATCATATTTGAAAAATGAATTTAGTAAATATGTTTCCTTGTAACATGATGGTGTGGTAGAGAAAGATTAATCATTCAGACAGTGTCTTTATAACCCAATATTTTGTATATCATGTGTGTTATAATCATAAATTCATGACATAATAATATGATTTCAAGCTTGAGGAGATTCAGAAAAAGATTTTAGAATACAAATAGTGAAAGAACAGTACTATATATATCCAATTCTGAAGTTCCCAAATTGTTCAGCATTATCATGGAGAACCTAGTCATGTGAGCAATCTAGTTTGTTTGGAATCCTAAGTGGATGAAAACAAGCAGTGAAACAGAACTTTTTAAAGGGAAGTTGAATCCAGTTCATGAAGAACTTGGGCTCCATGACTAAACAATGGTAGTTTATATACTAAGGAGGAGAGATCTCATATATATTTATAGTTAGAGGAATCGAATGCCTTTCAGGATTCCAGACTGCTTTCACCCAGGTTACATCCTCTGGATATATTATCATTACATTTGAAAAAATATTAGGACACCCATATCTCATTTCCTGATTAATCAGAACACTGCATTTCAGTTTAAAGACTTGGGTTTCATTTTCTCCAGTTGAACTCAAGTTTAACTATTTTAAAAATTGAAATAAATCATAATCTTTTCTTGGTTTCAGTGTCCTTTCACTGCTATAATAATCAGGGGAAATGTCAGCTGGCTACTGTGACCTTCAGTTCTTATTTGATAATGTTACTGTTTTCACCTAGATGCCTCCTTTTAGTTTCTCTGGAGATTTTTGGAGTTACAGGACATAAACTTTGAAGGTTTCATGGTTTCTCAAAGCCTTGACATCAAAAAGTGGGTTCTTTCTAATGTTCATCATCCATGGTACCAAAAAATGACAAAACTATGCTTGTAATTCTCAATCAACTAAAGAACAGTGGGAAAAAAAATTTTAAAGGAAAATAGTTGTATAAATGTTGTAATTAAAAAAATAAATTAAAATTGCCAGAATGTTACCAGTGTTGCTTTTGCCAAGAGATCAAGAGAGAAAAACATTCATCTATAAAGAGGGAGGATGGCTTATTTGTTGAGACCAGTGGCCCTAGATTAAAAAAAAACTAAAAAACTTCATTGAAACACAAGCTCTGTGTAATATACCTACTCTGTGACTTTTCACACGTCCATCAAGTATTAGGTTTTGAGAATTATGCCTGTGAAAATGCATATCCTTGTTAGGCAGGGGACCAGGTTCAAGGCCTTTGCTGCCATCTAGGATGAGGAAGACCTCTCCAGTCTGGCATATAAGTGCTCAAAGGCCATTGTTGTGGCCATGCTCACCATCATCCCTGGGTGCCAGAGTTACTGGGGGAGCAAGACTAGAAAGTCCCACTGCGTCCCATGCAAGGTGTCAGGATGCTGAGTCTCTGTGCTGGTGCACTTCTTCATTCCCCGAGGAACTGGCATTGCCTCTGCCCCAGTGTCCAAGAAGCTGCTGCTGCTATGATTGGCCAGTATTGATGACTGTTATTTTTGGCTAGGTCCTGCACGGCTACCCTGGCCAACATCGCCAAGGCCACTCAATGACACCTACAAGATCTACAGTTTTCTCACTCCAGAACTCTGGAAAGTGACCATGTTCTCCAAGTGTCACTCTCAAGAATTCATCAGCCACCTTGTAGAGATCCACATCAGATTCTTTGTGGGCACAATTATATTTTTATAAGAAAAATAAAGTGCTTCCCACCAGATCTCAGTCATGCTTTTCATGTATTCAAGGCCTAGCTCCATCTATTCCCTGGAGAGTGACAAAGTAGCTATCCTGTACTACACTTCATTACAGTAAATCAAAGTTAAAATTTTAGCAAAAATTTAGGTATTTCAACATTTGTATTAGCTCTGACATTTCTGATCTTTCCTTTCAACTTTGTTTATTTTCTATTTCCTCAATGCCCTCTCTTTTTTCATTGCAAATTTCTTAACATTCATCATTCTTCTATCATCACAGATTCCCTGAGTGTCCTTAACTGGGAGGATTGAGGGTCCATGCTACAATTCTCAACAATCTTTTAAGTTTTCTTTACACTCACTTATTAGCCATAGAGAAAAAATTACTGTGTCAATCTTAGAGGACACAGTCAAATAAAATTTATTTCTTTAGGATCCCAGATATGTTTCAGCCCTAGTTCCCCAACCTCCCACTGAACATTGTCCATTATCTCTTAGCACTGCTTTTAAAAAATTATATCAACTTAGATTTCAGATTGTGTTAATTTGAAGAGTTTTTAAAGAGCTTCTTTCACATCCTTATTCCTCAGACTATAGATCATTGGGTTCAACATATAGAACATGTAGAAACCAATTTTTCTCTCTTAAGAGCTAGAACATAAGTGAGAGTAAATGTAGAGATTAGAGCCATAGTACAAAATGACAGAAATCAAGTGGGAGGAGAAGTTGGAGAAGGCTTTGAGGCGGCCCTCTGTGGAGCGGCTCCTCAAGATAGCACCAGTGATGAAGACGCAGGAGGCCAGTATGAGCAAAATGGGGGCAATGACATTGGCGCCCATGGGGGAAAACAGCACTGCCTGGTAGCTCTCACATCACATGCCAGCTTCACCAGGGGTGGGACATCACAGAAAAAAAATCATCAATAACATTGTCACCACAAAAATCCAAGATGAATGTACTGCTGCTTAGTATTACTGCATTGATGAAGCCTCCAGTGTAGGAAAATATGACTAAACAGATGCACAATTTACCTGACATGGCTTGAGCATAAAGCAGGGGGTTGGAAATGGCCACATAATGGTCATAAGCCATGGCAGGCAACAGATAACACTCAGTATAGCCCAGCCCAGCAGAGAAGAAGAACTGTGCTATGCAGGCTGCCAAGGAGATGCTCTTGTCTTCAGAGATGCAAGTCACCAGAATATTCAGAGTATAGATTGAGGAATACCAGAGATCCAGGAAAGACAGTTCCCCAATGAAAAAATGCATGTGCATGTGGAGACTGGAATCATTACAGATCAATGTGATGAGAGTAGTATTTCCCACTGTAGTCACAGAGTACACACATAGGAACACTTCAAATAAGATCAGCTGCAACTCAGTGTCTGTGGTGAAGCCAACCAGGATTAACTCATTCAAGGTATGATTGTCTGTCTTCATGGCTCAAAGAGACCTCACCTGTAAATGGAGTAAAGGCGAGTTAAGTCCCTTAAAAGATATTAAATGAGGGCTTTCTGTAAGCCAGGACCCTGTGTTGTGCTCAAGACTACAGCTATCAAAAGTAGGGAAATATGACGATGAATACATTTTGACTTGGGCTGGTGAAGGGTCTTCTGTGACCCTCAATATATTCCTTTCTGTAAAATATGTTTAATAACAAGAATGTTATAATTTTGCTGGAAGTCCATTCAGATTTTCAGAAAAATTTTCTTGAGACCCAAATTCTGGTCTAGACCCTACGATAAAGCAGTGAGGTTAACAATGTGGGTCTTATTCTTTTGGAGCTTTTATTTCAGAAGGGGTAGTTACATAGTTAACAAATAAACAGTGTACATAGATGATCAAGCAATGTTAAATGTTTTCAAGAAAACAAAGTGGTTTTTGAGAGAAAATGACTGGGAGAGGAGTTAAATAAATTTTTATACAGGAAAACAACTTTTTCCCAATTTCTCAGCTAGAAATGTACAATTCTCAACAGATTTCCTAGAGTTAAGCAAATCCCCGTAACTCCCAAGATGATGACAGTCTTCCCTTCAGCAATCATAATGGAAGTTCTCCTCAGCTTTTGTAGAGGAGATTTTGTTGCAAACACCAGAAGTCCCAGGGTAAAGTATTGAAAACCAGGGAGAAATTAGAGTGGAGACTAAGAAATGAATTCCTTCCATTATCTTAAGTAAACCAAATGTCCATCATTTAAGGATGAATTGCTTGGCATTTGGCATGATTATAATGTCTAATTAGCCATGCACAAAAATGAAAATAAAAAAAAAAACAACACAACATATACCAATTTGGTATTGTTTGTTGCACTGATTCTCAGCCTATCACAGTCAAAAATATCCTTTACATAACAGATATTTTTAATGCCTACTTTACATTTCTCAAACAAGGTATATCAATTATGTAAACTACCTACAAATATTAACATATCTATATGAACATAACTACGAACACACATATAAACATACATATAAGTATGGAAATACCCTGAATATAATGGAAATGGTGATCTAAAAAGAAATCAGTTCATAATATAATTATATTATAATAAATATAAAATAGGAATTATAATAAAATAATGTGTATTTCAATGTCTAACTGCTGGAAAATTCAGTGAAATTGTCAAATACCAATATATGTAGAATCATCATGAATATATTGGTGACTCGAATACAAAGAGTGACATTTACATTGGTGTTATAATTTTCTTGCTAAGATGAACAAATTTTTAAATGTTCCTAACAAAACAAAGGACAGTTTTCCTTCAATTTTGCATTCTTAGGCAATTTAGGATATATCAAAACTTTGCAAAAATATAATTTGTGCATATCCAATTTTTTCTGCAAAAATGAGCATTTCTTGGTAAAATTCCAAACCAAACAAATCAAAATATTCTTTTAATTTTGATAGTATTAGCATTCACAGAAAAAATGAGTATATATTAAAACACTTCAAAATATGCTATGTGTTTATTTGTGAATTGGAATAGATTTCAAATTCATAATTATAAAACCCTTTCCCAAGACATTGAAGGTTGAGTTTGGGACCTTTTTTAAAAAATGGTACTGTCCCAAAGACAAGTATTATCTTTGTGTTGTACATACTGAATGTCCTGTAGAGGCCCAATCTTTGTGATTATCAAAAATAGCAACACATAATTCAAAAATGTTCCCTCAGGGATTATACTTCATTAAGAGTCTCTTCCCCAGATCTTTGCATTTTCCTTTGTAACTAAATCTTCATAGGATTTTTCCAGGAATGAGGTGAAGGAAGAGCAAACAACTAGAGGACATCCCTGAGTGATGACATTACCTGTTATGTGCTCCAGCCAACTTTTGCTCCTTTGGATCACTGAAGACAAGAAGAGATTCTTGCATGTAAACAAACCATGGTAGTTCATTACTTTAGGATGTGAACTCCATGAGACATAAACTCCAGGAAGGCACGGGTTTTTGTTTAATTCATCACTACATTTCCCATGCCTGGAATAGTCCTTGGTACAGAATAGAACAGAATAACTCTCTGCTGAAGGAATGAATAAATGAATGGATAGATTGCTCTACTTCTGAAGAGAAGCAAACCATCAGGATCCATTTCTGAGTGGCCTCTAATGATGTCATTTACCCTAAAATCACCAGGATTGTTGGTAACCATGCACCTTTCCTGACACATATAATCCCTGGCTGTTTGCCTTCTTTTCAGACAAATACAGAAAGGAATGAAGGAACCTGCTCACAAAATAGTTAGCCTAATCAAATAACAGGTCCATTGTTTTCCCAATGGAGTGAGCTTATATAGACGGTGGTTTTCATATAGGAACAGCTACTCTGTCATTATATATCTTGATGGATAGGAATTATGTCTTAGAAATCAGAGCTAACTGCCCAAACTGGAAAGAGCTGGTGTAATATTGAGTAAGTGTTTTACCTCTAGGCAAGCAATATAGGTTCAATTACTGTCTACATTGCTTCCAGGCTGTGGAAACTCTAGTCAGTTTCTTTATATGTAAAAGGAATATTTTTTTCTCCATAGGATTGTTTAAAAGGTTAAGGGAGAAAACCTGTGCAAGGGCTGAGACCAGTGCCTGCGAGGTGGTAAATACTGAAGCTACAAGTGGTCCTTAAATTCAGGACACATTATAATCACCTGGGTCCCAATCCATCGATTCTAATTAGCATGTTGTGGGTGGGGCTCAGGAACCTGTTTCCTTCAAACCACCCAAGTGCTTCCAATGCAGTTTTTTCTGTTGATCATGTTTAAGAAATATTGAAACAAATATCATTGTACTATTATTATTATTATTATATTTACATGCGTATACTTTATTAGAGAAGTCTTGCCTATATTGCAATGCTATGAATATTCAAGGAGCTAACAAATGTAAAGATATGTTGCATAATGTGCTCCTTTTTAACAATAAGCTGAAATAGATCTTAGTTTGAATCCTGTTGCCAAAAATTTCCATTGCTGTGACCCTGGAAAACTTTTTAATTCCCCTAAGTCTCAGTTTTCTCCTCTTATTTATGGGCATAATAATTTGTTCATATTATTGTAGGAAAACTTAACGGAAATAATGTATATAAAGTACTTAGTTCCTTATTTGACATTATATATCTCTCATATATAATTAATAAAGTTACAAAGAAGTAGAGCAGTGGTGCTGCTTTTTTATACAAAACATTGCAATGAGCTAAATTTGTATGTAACACTGCTCCTCTATCCCCTTGATGTATCTTCTTTGTTTCAGTATCTCTCCCTTCTCTGCTCCATCACCACTATCCTTTTGCCCAGAGCCCTTTCAATGACCGCATTGTCCATCACAGAGACCAGGGTTATGCTCCCTTCGTTTGATTCTCTCTGCCCTCAAGTTCTCTGCTCTAAGCTCCATTACTTAGGAAATGATAATTAAATTCTATTGGTTCGAGAACCTTTTAAGTCTTTTAGGAAAGACACATAATTCCTCTCAGTTGGGAAAAAAATCTCATGACATACCTTCGACACAAAATCAAAATAGGGTACACATCTCTTTAGTGCTTCTCCTGAAATTCACCTATGTATGTAAATTGAGAGAAGGGTTGGAATAGCTGAGTTCTTTATTTGTTAATCACAACCAAAAGATTAAGGTATCCTGACAGTGTATGCTAAACAGCTAATTTCCCTTATAACTCTCTCTTGTCTGGACATATTATATCATGTGCCTTTCTGCTTTCTCAAATCACCAAAATGAAAAAAAAAAAAGAACTTTTCTTGATGTCTTTTTGCTCTTTGACTTTTGGTTTCTGCTACTTTCCTCTGCTGCCTCAGTTGTTTTTGAGATATTTACAAGAGATGTTTTCTTTCTTAAGTAGTTCTTGATCTTGGTTTTTTTCTTGTTTTTATTTAGTTTTTTTTCCTACCTTGTCATTCCCTGTTACTCTTTTTGTCACTTACTTGAGAAATGATATGTCCCTTTTTGTCCTTCAGTTGTCTCAGAAACCTCTATAATACAATCATGAAGATATTTGAAACGAAACTCGTTTTTAGCACTGAACATAGCAGAGCATGCAAATGTCTAAAGGATAGTTGTGAGCAACAAACACAATTTTCCATCTACCTCTAACATATGAATTAGGCAACTTACCTAAAATTTTATCAGTAGCAAACACCATCAACCAAAATCATCAAATCTGTAGGTCACAGAATCTTTTATGTTAGTTTCTGGATCTTAGCACTGTAGATTTCCACAGCCCCTCAGGTTTCATAGCTTGGGGAATAATTAACAAGACAATTTTAAAAAATAGTGTATTGAAAAATTGAGTCTTATTTAATAAGGTGGAGAAAATAATTTGGGAACCGTGATTCTCCGTGAAAAAGGTAATCAAGCATTATATTCGTTCTTATTCCATTTTGTGTTGTGAAGAGGTTAAACTAAAGATATGTGAAAACTAAACCTATAAGATATGTACTATAAACATTGTGATTATACTAAAAGCCTTTGAGCATACACTTTGGCTAGATCATATGTTATGTGACTACATCTAAAAAAACTGCTTAATAAGCAAATAAATAATTGTTCAAGAAGAATCAGAAATAGTAGGTATGTACAGGAGGGGAAACAGAGAGAAATTGAGAGGTGAGGAATTTGTTTGTATTTTGTTTATTATTATTACTGCAATAATGAAAATGCTTTAATAATGATTGAAGTGATGAAAACACTACTATGTGATTATATCAAATACCATTGGCTGTATACTTTGGATGAATTGTATGTTTTATTAATATGTTTCAATAAAATTGATGTGCTTAAAAAATATATGTACTATATGTGTAACTCTATTAAAGTATACTCTATTAAAGTATACGAGCATATATTCTGATTGTATATCTGTGTTGGACATCTTTCATTGGCACCTCCAAATTCATTCTCAACCCTTTATTAGCCTCCTTTTTTCTCTAGAGTGTGAGGCAGTATGTATCACCTCCTTTACTGGACTCATTTCTTCATGGTCTTCTTAACGAAGGTAGCCTATGGCTGTCACTGGCAGTGACAAAAGTGAGTTCAGAGTTTTGCCCCAGTTACTCCCCTGCAAGGTTGCCACAGCTAGCTGCATCCTTGGACAGAGACCAAAGCTCCTGTCAGACAACCCTCTATCAATCTCTCCCTCCATTTCCTTAAACACTTACTCTCTTTCTTCATTGCTAAGTATGTAAATACTTCTTTAAAGTGATTACTCCTATGATTCTTTCACTATTCCATGGAATTCCCCCATAACTTATGCATTTCTTTGCATTAAATCCCTTTTAATTATACAATTTATGTAAAGCATCTCTTACGTATTAGGTTGATAACTCATGTTGGCCCTAGAGGCAGTTCCAGGTGACAAATACACAAATAGATTGGAAATGCCCACATATCTGATGATTAAGCAGATAAAACCCTTGCCAGTGGGAAATGAGACTCAGGTAACCTAAGCATCTAGTGCCATCAAACTTATTTAAATGATCACAGGTGGTATGCTAATATGACTATGGGTGATGAACCAGGTGAGAAATCAAATGCCTATAGAAAAGAGACAAGAAATTAGAAATTATAAATATTGTGTGAGCCGTTAATTCTGCTAATATTGAAACCTGTAAATATCCACAAAAAAATACAAAGAGGCAGCCTGAAAGCCTAAATGTATCTTAGAAGGAGTCTCTCATCTCCCATGTTCCTAGAGAAGATATTGTTGAGGACTAAGGCCATGCCTGGTTTTTAAGGTTGCATAATTGCAGTCCAAATAAATAGTTGACCTTGGTAGATATTTAATGCAAAGATAAGAGTATTAACTGGAAAGGAGTGAGATCCTGAGATCTTGGATAGGGGCATATGGGCAGAAAAGACAGCACTTTGAAAATCAATCTTCCCTGAACTTTCTTATCATAAAAAGTAGTTTCTTTCTACCATTTGAGGCAATAGGGTACTCCCTTAGATGAAAGCTTTACTTTGACCACATGGAGGGGTTCTAAAGTGCAGGAAGATTGAGATATTATGAATGGTCCATGATATGTAATCTACTTTGCCACTCCATAATCCTAACTTTCACACCCATCTTCTTGTTCTTCCAAAGGCTCCAATGACACTAATTTCACTAAAGTATTAAGAAACGTATTGCTGATGGTGTCATCAACATCCATGTAAAGATCTTTCATGGTTACTACAAGTACACTAGGGATAATGGGAAGCTGCAGTGGATTGAGTACCCACAGGGAAAAAGACAGATAGTAGTGTGTAACACTGAGAGACTAGAAGAGATCAATTTTCAATATAAACTACAACCGCAAAGGAAAGGTGGTAATCAAACTGAATTTTTGCAGACATCTGTAAGAATGACTCCTAGATAAAGTGGCTCCTAAGGGATTAAATAGATGGGAATGCAATACATATGTGATTTTTCTTGTAATTAAGAAGCCTTCCATTTTACTTGTGACTAGCTCAAGAAATTTTAGTGGCGGCATCACAATGCAATTTTATTCCCTCAGCCAGTTTACAGCCCTAGAATCTCTTGACTGACAAGTATTCACTTCCCTTTGAGGAGGGACCCCAAACTAACAGGTACACTGTACATCTTCCTTAGAGACTTCTCTTTGATATACTGCAACCGTTTACCAGGTTAATCCTACACTGGGTAAAAAGAAAAGGCCCAGTCCTTCTTGAGGGTATTGGTTACTGGCTGTCCCTAATTTCCGGAGACTAGACAACACCAATGAGGTCCACATCCCTGAGTGTGATTAATGGTTTTAGCCTGAGTGCATCTCCCAGTGGGTTCAATGGAACCAGCTGTACAGGCTGTCCTTATTTACCCAAGACCAGAAAATATTTTGGGGATAGAAGAAGAGATTAAATTAGAATCTTAATATTAGATCTCTTCCTGATCCTTAGAACAAGGTTTATTATTGTTGGAAATTTCAAGTGGAAGCACTAAAATTGTTTCCTTCAGACTCCATCTGCCAAATAGTAAAATAATATGAAATTTTGCATCCTTAGGGACGTGCAGAGGCAATGTTTTCATCCATGACTTGATTGAATGAGATATCTATACAGAAACAACAATAGTAACTTGACATGTATTTGTGCAGCCCCCTTTAATTTGGTGAGCTGTTTTCCTGCTAAGGGCATTGATGGTATTCAAATACAGGGGACAGCTGTCATGGAGAATGTCCTCACTGGTCTTGACTTATGTAAAAGTAGTTCCGCGTGGTCTAAAAGGAGTTAAAGCAATTTAAACCTTCAAATATGGTAGTGTGAAGCAATTTCAATCAATGAGGGATAAATAAGGCAGTTTGAGGTTCCTGGGTTTGTGGATTAAGCTGAGAAACCAGCAAATTTTATTCAATCTTCAAAATCTTTTTCAGCATTTACAAGTATTTATTTTCATGTGCATGTATAAAATTCTGCCCACAAATATGTGTCCTCTCCAGAATAAAGAAGAGAGTCACCCAGACCCTTTTCAAGGATTCTGTTGCTCTTTCCATTAATGCATTATATTGTCTTGGTGAAAGGAATGTTCTCTGGGCCCTTTCAAAATATATTTTTATAGTACTCATTCTCAAAGTGTGGCCTAGGGATGTTTTTGGGTCCCTGAAATCTTTTCAAGGAGTCCACAAGTTGAAAACTAAGTTCACAATAACCCAAGACATTACTGATACTGGGTTTTTATTTTACATTGCAATTATCTTTAAAAAAATACTATTTGTTGACTTCTGGTGATTTATCATTGTGGGGTATCATGATGATCTGAAAAGGCAATTTAAATATTCTTCTGTTTTACAAATGCATATATTTTGAGGCTGGGTTTTCTTCATATACTTTACAATCAAAACAATATATTTTAAAAAATTGAATATGTGAGAATCCAACTGATATGGACATTTAAAAATCTCAAAAATGTAAAACAATTCATTCTACTCAATATATATTTTATGGAAAATGTAGTTATTTTTTAATAACAGTTATTATTTATGTTAATATATCATGGAGTTATTATTATTGTTAATGTATTATTAAGTAAATAATGAAAAATTTAACATTTTTAATTTCTTATATGTGAAATAGCATTAGATATAGCTTACATAAACAGTATCCCTTTGGGGTCCTTAATATGGTTTGAGAGTCTAAAGGGGTGTTGAATACAAAAGTTTGAAAAAACACAGGTTTAGTTGATGGTTAAAACTTGCATATAACAGATTAATGCTAAAATTCTTATCTCCCTGAGCTTTTGGAATCTTTCCTTTATGGTTTGTAAGGATGGTCTCCCATCTCAACCATACTGATTACCAGCTTCTGTTGATATTATTTTATGGTACCTCTGCATTTGGTCCATTCCCAGGCATGCTCCCAGACCCTGCTTAAAACAATTAACAATACCACCACTACTCAGGTTTGTATGCCATGTCCTTCCAGAGCAGTCCTTGTACTTTTTATATGGGCTATTGTTTTTATATAACTCTCCTTTAGGGCTGGATGAAGAGTATTGAGGGTAGGAACCTAGAAGACACTGGCAACCCTTGTAAGGCAACACCTTGGGTGAAGACATGGGAAGGTTTTTCTTATTTTTTCTTATTTTTTTTTTTGTTTTGTTTTGTTTTCTTGGAAAAACTATTTCCTTGAAGGAATTAGGGGAGAAGGGACTTATTTCAGTGACAAGGTTTATTTCAGGAATATTTGGGGCTTAAAAGTTCTCATCATCAACTCTTATACATATTACTTCCTAAATATCACTCAGATCTACCTATTTATAACCATATCTATTTCTAAACACCTAGTTCAAGTGCCATCAGCTTTCACTTGAGTTTGTCTGAGGTGGGGGTGGGGAGTGAGTGAGAGTGTGTGTGTGTGTTTGTGTGTGTGTAAGTCATCTGATCTGGCTCTTTCTGCCCTAATCCTTCTATTTTTCTCATTGTCACAAGATTAAAAAAAAAAAATTTGTTTGACCACAACCTGCATCTTATTAAAACCCTTCAATAACTCCCATAACACTTAGACATTACCCCAAAAATCTTTAATGAGGGCTACCCAGTGCCTATGTTATCTGGTACTGCCCACTTCAATTGCCTAATTTAATCCAACTTTATATGTCTGAGGTCCAGCCTTTCTATCCTACTTTCATTTTTTTGAATACACAATAGCTTTCCTTACCTTGGAACTTGGCATGTGATATAGCCTCTGCAGGACTGCTCTCTCTATCCTCCTTGCAGCCTGTCACCCAATCCTTGTCACCACTCTGTCTAGCGAGCTCCAATTATCATCCCTCAGTTTTCAGGCTAAATAATATTTTCTTAGGTAAATCTTCCCTAAGATTCCTCATTATTTCAGGCCTTCTGATAGAATCTCATGACACCCTATAATTTTTGTCCATGTCATTTGTCATAATTTATAATTATAGATTTATGTAATTATTTAAGTATCTCCATCATGAGGATGTAAATTTCAGTGGATAGGCACTGTATCTCTCTTTCTCTCTATCTCTGCCCCCCTTATTTCTACCTCTTTTTAAATATTTGTTATTGTTTTTTTCTTTCCATGATTTTAGATGATATTAATGGAGGCCCTTTGCATATGTTAACTCATTTAATTTTTACAACAATCTTATGAGGAAAACAGAATTCTCTCCATGTTTTAGATCAGATAGTTGGGCTTGGTGAAATTAAGTCATTGCTTTTACTAACACAACTAGAAAAATGTAGACTGGAATTCACACCAGACAATCTCTGTCCTCACCTTGCTTCTTTAGCATTATGATGTTAACTCAGGTCCTTACATTGCTTCATTGATGTATCTTCTTTCATACCTCACACAACACTGGACACATGGAAATAATTTGGTAAATGCTGTATAATTTGAATGAATAAATATACCTATGGTCTGATATATAGATAAAGTTTGGACTAACCATATGACATTGGGCTCATCAATAAATTCATTGTCTTTCAATTCCATGATTTATAACATGGGACAATTTTATTAAGTTATAGTGACACATTTTAGGACTAAATTTCTATGTTTTCTCCTTAGTAGTTTTGTCATTATTATTGTAATCTACAAATAATTATTAACCCTAAGCGATGTGGAATTACTGTTAGGATTCTCTTTTCTAAAGTTTATTTTTTATTTACAGTCCTAAAGGACATATATTAAGCAGGCATTTTTTTAGGTTTATTGGACCCCTTAGATTATTGATGAATGAGTTTTCCTTATTCATTGAGCATATTTGTTCACTTGGCAGCAGAATAGCACTTGAAGATTCTCTATACTTTCAGCAGCATACCCAAAAGTGATGCTAAAGCTTAAATGTTCTCTAAGAATTGTGACAACTGGAAAGAGGATTCTTGTGGAGTGAGTAGAATGCATTTTTTATTCTAAGGTAGTGTGCGAAATCTGAATACTAGCAAAAATTCAAATAAACTTATTGTTTATATTCTTGACATTAAGATTTGCATTTAATTAACCAGAGGGAAAAGGGCATTATTTCATAATGTAGACAAAAGTCGAAAAGTATTCTTACTATAATAAATTTATAATGCAATTCAACTTCATGAAATTGAGTATGATTCTTTTTATTCAATAATAATATTTGATGAAGAAAGCTAAGGTTTCCCACATGTTCTCTCTGCAGGCCTTATTTTCAGCTTCTTTGATTTAGGGAATTAGATGTATACTTGAAGTGGGCCTGATGGATGTTTTCATTTCATAAACCCACTCTTATTTCTCTTTTTATCCTGAAGAGACCATAATAGTTCTTATAGTAGGTTAATGTGCGAAAAACCTAAATTGGGTGAATATTTTCAATGCTTAATATATTTCAATTTCTATGTAGGGGTTCCATGGCATAGTAGCTCCTCAAGAGAAAATGCATTTTTATATTATTATGGGATAATTTTGAACTTTTATAATTAGTTTATACTTGCAGGAGTATATGATTAAATTTGCAAAGTGAATGCCAGAGACAGAAAGTACATTAAAATTTGAGTACTGAATGAGCTAGAGGTCAGCTCCTTTTGGTATGACCACTCTTAGAGAAACTTGCCTTTTAAGGAAGCCTTCTGGTGAACAAAGGTATCTGATAGATGTGGAGGAGAGATGTTTTTTCAGAAGAAAACTTGCTAGCACCCCTCAAATCCAACAAATCAGGCAGTCATAAATCTATGAACTAATGGCAAGTAAATGTATCCTAAGAAAATTCTTTTAAGTGTCGTCATGTATAACAATAATAGAAATACTATTAAATATGTTATGCATGATATTTCATTCATTCTCTTTATAGGGAACCCTTGGAGAAATTATTTTTGAGGTTAGTATCAAAAAGCCAATAAGTTGCCCCACTCTTTGGTTGGTTATTATTATTTTTTTATTTTTTTATTTTTGAAGATACTTATATTACACAAATGTTACACAAAAAATACAGGGATTCCCATATACCCCACCTCCCACACCTCCCACAATCTCCCACATAAACATCCTTCATTAGTGTGGAATATTAATTGCAATTGTTAAACACATCATGGGGCTCTGCCATCAAGCATGGACCATAGTTCACATTATAGACCATACTTTTTGTTATATTGACCCGGCCCACGGGTCAGTCGAACCGGAACCTGAAAGAGGGAGTGGGAATTGGGGGGACAAGAGACACGAAGAATGACAGCAAGACAGGATTCTGATCAAGCTGCAAAAATTTATTGAAGAGGCAGGGTATATATAATCTGAGGGAGGAGGGTGAGGATTGGTGGATCTGAGGGTGGGTGGCGGTCTAGAATTGACTAATGCTGTTACTAGGGTAGGTGGCAGGAATTCCTGATTGGTGGCTGCTGTTGCTGGGATAGATGGCAGGAAACTCTCTAACTTCCTAGAAGAAGGTTAACTGTAACTAAAACTGTTCTTTGTTTCATTCCTGACGGCCATGTTACATATCACCGGTGCCGACCTGCGGGTCACCGGTGGTGCTGATAAGCCACCAGTGCCGACCTGCAGGTCACCAGTGGTGCTGACAAGGTGCATAATGTGAGTGCTACTGCGAAGGTCCCCAACATTATATGATGTTATAAAATGGCCTATATCCATCATTGCAATGTCACTCAGGACAATTCCCAAGTCCCAAAAAAGACCCTGTATTCCAATTGCTTTTATCTCTCCTTACCACGAGAGCATCCAGTGGCCACTGGCTCCACATCAATGTTGTAATTTCTTCCATTGCTTGAATCACAATATGTCTTTAGCAGAATATAATTAAGTCCACTTTAGTCCATAGCTCTTCCCCCCATCCTGAGAAATCTGGGATGGTGATGTCCACTCCACTTCCAGTTGAGAGGGGGCTTATATCCCATGGGGTAGATGGATGGGACTAATCTTCCTGGAGCTGCAGACTCTCTCCATTCCCTGGGACAGCCATTGTCCATCATCATCTCCCCACAAGTTGTTCTGGGCGAGTCCAATGAGCTATAGAGTAGGAGGTGCTGCTCCACCGAGTTTCTGGGCCCAGCTGGCACATGGACAGCCCAAAAACTCAAGTCTCTGGATGTACACCTACAAACTGCAGCACCAAGCATATTTTTGAATAGAAGGGACTGATGAGCCATGTGCAGGGAAGACAGAGTTGAGTCCAACTCTGTCGCTATCAGGAGCACAACCTCCAAATTAGGACCCAATGACAAGGAAACAAACTCTGGAGCTATCCACCCTGACATAGGACCTGGGTGTCTCAAGAGCCCTCAGGAGCCCCACCATTTGGGGTGATATCCACCCTGGATTTCCATGAGATCCTACTGAGATGTACATAAGAGTTACCCCTGGGATGACCTCCCGAATAATTTTGAAGACTCAGCCATAAAAACTCATTTGTCTTTCTTTTTCCCCTTTTATTCAAGGTCTTTTTCCAGTGGCATTGCCAGTTGGTGCTTGGTAGCAATCCCTCATTGCCAGGGAGGCTTATCCCCGGGAGTCATGTCCCATGCTGGGAGGAAGGTAATGCATTCATATGCTAAGTTTGGCTTAGAGAGAGGCCACATTTGAGCAAAAAGGAGGCTCTCAGGAGGCAACCCTTATGCACCCCATAACAACAGGCTTTCAATTTCAAGAGGAAAGACTCATAAGGATAGTGTTCAATATCAAGGGTCCATCAGTGGATCTTCCAGCTTCGCCAATCACTGCTCCTACACTTGAGGGACTGCTGCCACTCCCTTTGAGAATGAGGCAGAGTTCTCCAGGATGGGAATTCAGCATTCTCTCATTTATTGAGTGAATAAATGTGACCATGCCCTGTGAACATGCCCTGTGAACGTGCCCTGTGAAAATTTGAACATTTTTATATACCTTATATTTATGCTCAGGTGAACTTCTTGTGTATATAAGAGTCTCCTGTATTGTGTTTGTGACTTTGCTGTGATGGAAAACTTCTTTGAAAACAAAATGAAAAATAGTGAGACACTGGGGAATGAGAGGTGGAAATTGCCACGGTGGAAACTGAACACCAGATATTGCAGTGATGAAAGGCAAAAGGTCAAAAAAATTTTTTTTCTATTTTTTCATTTTTTTAATATCCCAATCTTTTAATTTAATTTTAGTTTTTTAAAAACTTTTATGTCTTTTATCTCTTACATTTAAACTTACCAATATTATTTCATTTTCCTATTAATTATATTCAGCTATTGTAATGGCTTCATCTTTGAAGAAGGTTTGGATCACACAGGGGTTACAGCTGGGGTGGGGGAGGATCTTTGGTGTGGGGTGTCAGGGATGGGAGATGGTTAGATTTTCTTATGGACCATACTAATTGTATATATGGACTGTAGGTAGTTTCAAATCAAATTTTGGTCAACCAGGGCAACAGACTAGGACTCAGTATGTGTGGTGGTTTGAAGCTATGTGTAATACAGAAAAACATGTTCTTAAATCTGATCCATTCCTGTGGGTCTAAACCCACCTAAGTAGGACATTTTGCTGAAGTTACCCTGTTATGGCATGACCCACCTCATTCAGCATGGCTCTTAATAATATTACTGAAGTCCATTATAAAAAGGAAAGAATATTAAAGAGAAAATCACGGAAGTAGTAAGCTGAAATTAATGAAACCTGAAAGAGAAGCGAGAAACCAGGCAAAGCCGCAATGTGCCTTGCCATGTGACAGAGGAGCCAAGGATCACTAGCGGCCAAATGATATCTTGATTTTGACATTTTCCTGACTTAAACCATGAATGAATAAGTTCCCGTTGTTTAAGCCAACCTATTTCATGGTATTTGCTGTAGGAAATTGTAACAGTATATGATGGGTTTTTATCTCTGCCTCCATTTTCCTTCCTGATCTTTTTTTCCTTTTCACATATTTTTACTATACACTATTTATTGTATCTATTTCATATCTCACTGTTGGTATCTTAAACTTCTTTTGTTTGCATAAACCTTGCTAAAAATGTTTATATATGTGTATTTTCACATATATTCATTTTATACTTTAAAACTTTAGAAGGAAACTGTAGATGTAAGGGAAGAATTGTCCCTTGCAATTTTCGTTCTCAATTTGATCTTTGCAAACAAGCTCAACAATTGATTGTGCAACTTCTTGAAGTGTGCAACAATAATGAGAGACAATTTCTATATGAGAAACCATGAAACTACTCAAATCATACATGGGTGCTTTTGGAAATCCTTGGGAGTTAATACAAATGTATCTGAGAAAAGAATGTGTAAGATGAAAAAACTATGAAATCATAGCATAAGCCCTATATCCAGTTTTAAAATTTCAGTTTTTCAAATTTTTTTCTCACATCCATGTTCTCATCTGAATTCAAAAAGTTCCACTGAATTAATAAAAGCAGATAAGAAAATAGAGATATTGAGATGATTTTATTTACACTTGGCGGCAGACAATTAAGATCAGAGACCAAGTACCCTGATTCTGGGTCTTTGGCTGTTTCCAGGAATGTATGTCATTAAAAACAAACTTAACCAGCAACATGACGGCAGAGTAAAAAAGCTCCTAGACTCAACTCCTGGTATGGGGCAGTTGGTGATAACCCAGAGCTACCTGGAATACTTGTTTGGGGACTCCAGGAGACCAGAAGTGCATCCTGCAACATCTATGAAAGAATGAAAGGAGGAGACTGCCCATCTGCAGAGAACACTCATAAGTAGAGCACTCCACGCCATGGATACCGGTACCCATTCTCCACTGGATGCACAAGCTGCCTCAGAAGCTGTTCCACAGCTGGAATTGAAAGTTCCATTTCCCAAAAATGGGGGAGGAAGAGACAGTTGGTCACCAACTTCAGCTACTGATTAGTAAATATGGCAGGCTAAAGTATAACC
Source organism: Cabassous unicinctus (assembly GCA_029593785.1). Lineage (NCBI taxonomy): Eukaryota > Metazoa > Chordata > Mammalia > Cingulata > Chlamyphoridae > Cabassous > Cabassous unicinctus. The sequence continues at coordinate 7,457 of JAQZBX010008628.1, read as the reverse complement.
CTAAGAAAAGCTAAAGGTTGAACCTGCCAAAGTCAGAAAGAGGCTGGTAGTCACCATTTTAACTCCACACCTGACACAAGTAGAAGCGGGGCTGACTGAAAACCACAGTGCTGGTACGGACCGGCTTCTTTCCTTCTAGATCAGATTGCCACTCTCCCTAAATCCCAGGCCCACCTCAGGCAGGGAGGAAGCTGGCGGGGCGCCGCCCCAGCCTCTTCAGGAACTTACAGGCCACACCACAGAGGCCAGTGATCATCCTACTTTGGCAGCGAAAGCCACCCTAGGAGCTATTCTGTGGCAGGAATTGTAAGCTCCATTTCCCAAAAATGGGAAGGAAGAGACTGTTGGCCACTGATTTCAGCTAATGATTAGTAAACTTGGCTGTCTAAAGTGTAACTCTAAGAACAGCTAAAGTTTGAGCCTGTCCAAGTCAGAAGGAAGCCGGTAGGTGCCATTTTGACTCCACCACCAGCATGAGGGGAAACCAGGATGACTGAAAAACACAGTGATGATAGAGACCAGTTTCTTTCACCCAGATTGACTTACGGACCTAGCCTAGGCTTCAGCCCCACTTCTAGCAGGGAAGAATCTGGCCGGTCCTGCACCAGCCTAACCAGGTAACTTCAGCTTCATTTAGCTGGCACAGACTGAATAATCAGAAGTCTACCAGGGCAACTGTGGTCATCTTGGACCCACATGACATAGATTGCTGCCTGCACCTGCAGCTCCATCCCTGCCCCAGGCAAAGGAGAAAGGGGCCTCAGTCTCTCTTGGTAACTACAATCTAGGCTGCATGAGCTGCATTATTACATAGAGCTGTGCCTCTGTCCCTACCCTCAGCAAAGGAGAAAGTTGGGAGAAGCTTCACTGGTCCTTGGAGCAAATAAGGCCACTTGAGCCTCCACAGCTTATAGCACCAACTACATCCTTAGCTCCTACTACACAACCAGCAAAGGAGAAAGGGCAGGAAGCTCTAAATTAAGGAGAAAAACTATACCCAGAATAAATATGCTTGTAAGTCAGATGCCAAGACACCAACAAAAAATTACAATCCACACCAAGAAAGAGGAAGATATGGCCCAGATAAAAGGAAAAGATAATCCTTCTGATGACATAAATGAGTTGAGACAACTAATCATAAATGTTCAAACAAATCTCCTTATATAATTCAATGAGATGGCTAAAGAAATTAAGGATATTAAGAAGAAATTGGATGAGCACAAAGAAAAATTTGAAAGCATATATAGAAAAATTAAAATTCTTACGGGAATGAAAGGTGCAATAAGTGAAACTTAAAATACACTGGAATCATATAATAGCTAATTTGAGGAGCCAGAAGAAATGATTGGTGAGCTTGAAGAAACGGCCTCTGAAGTGAACACACAAAAGAACAGATGAAGAAAAGATTGGAAAAACATGAACAAGCGCTCAGAAAACTAAATGACAGCAGGACACATGCAAACATACATGTCATGGGTGTCCCAGAAGGGGAAGAGAAGGAAAGAGGGGCTGAAGGAACATTTGAAGAAATAATGGTAGAATATTTCCCAACCCTATTGAAAGACATAGATATCCATTTCCAAGAAGCACGATGCACTCCCATCTGAAAAACTCTGAATAGACCAACTCTGAGACACATACTAATCAGAATGTCAAATGCCAAAGATAAAGAAAGAACTCTGAGAGCAGCAAAAGAAAAACAATGCATAACATATAAGAGATACCCAATAAGATTAAGTGCAGATTTCTCTCCAGAAACCAGAGAGGCAAGAAGACAGTGGTATGATATTTTTAAGATACAGCAAAAGAAAAACTTCAAGCCAAGAACCTTATATCTGGCCAGACTGTCTCTCTAAAATGAGGGTGAGTTTAGAATATTCATAGAAAAACAGAAACTGAGAGAGTTCTAACCAAGGGACCTGCTTTGCAGGAAATACTACAGGGTGTGCTACAGCCTGGAAAGAAAAGATGGGAGACAGAGGCCTGGAAGAAAGTCTAGAAATGAAGATAATATAACTGAAAGTAACTAAAAGTGTCAAAAGAATGGTGAAAATAAAATATGACAGATAAAACCCAAATATTCAGGAATAAACTTAACCAACAACATAAAGCACTTGTATTCAGAAAACTACAGCTCATTGTTAACAGAAATAAAACAAGACCTGAATAATTGGAGGCACATTCCATTCTCACGGATTTGAAGACTAAATATCATTAAGATGTCAATTCTACTCAAATTGATGTACAGATTCAATGCAATCCCAATAAAAATCCCACCATCATTTTAAAAATAAATGGAAAACATGATTATCCAATTTATTTGAAAGGGTAAGGGGTACTGAATAGCTGGAAAAATCTTAAAAAGGATAAGCAAGCTGGAGGACTCTCATTTCCAGGCGTTAAGTTATATTACCTAGCTACATTGGTAAAAACAGTATGATACTGGCATAAATACTGACACACAGACCAATGGAACCGAATTGATAGTTCAGAATCAGACCCTCACATCTATGGTTAAGTGATTTTTGACTACCCTGTCAACCCCACCCAGCTCGGGCAGAACAGTCCATTGAAAAAATGGTGCTGAGAAAACTGGATATCCATAGCAAAAGAAGAAAAGAGGACCCCTATCTCCCACTTTATACAAAAATTAACTCAAAATGAATCAAAAACCTAAATATAAAAGCAAGAACCGTAAAGCTTCTAGAAGAAAATATAGGAAAATATCTTCATGACCTGGTGGTAGGTGGTGGAATCTTAAAGGAGATAAGAGGAGGACTGAAATGGACTACTGATATTTGATATATGTAGACGTTTTAATTAGCTTTACTGTAAAAGTGTGGAAATGTATGAGTTGATGGTGACAGATTATAGTGAGTAACAGATGGTTTATAAATGGGGATGAGGCTGAATATGGTAATCTAGGGATGTAAATGCCAATTGACAGAGAGCTAGAGACTAATTTAGGGACTGAGTAGCACAGTAAACCCAGAGGTGGATGAGAATTGTGGTTGATGGTACAGATACAAGAGTGTCCTTTGTGAGCTAGAGCAGATGTACATCACTATTACTGGGTGGTAGGGAATATGGAGAAGCATGGGAAAAATACAACTGGAGTGATCTATGGATTGTGGTTAATAGTAATAATGCAATATTCTTGCATCTATGCCAAAAATGTACTGTATTGATAATGGGGGTGTATGGAAAATGTGCACCAAAAAAATGCTGTGGACCTGGTAATAATCAGATGATATTGTCTCATAATCTGTAACAAATATTCCACCACAGTGTGGTGTATTGATACAGGGGTGATGTTTGAGAATTCTGCACATGTGCACAATTGTTTTGTAAATTTACAACTTCTGTCATAAAATATATTTAAAAAATAAAAATAGGGTGGGTTGGGGGAAAAATATGCCATATGTAAGATAAGGATTATAATTAGTAGTAAGATTTTGACAATATTCTTTCATAATTTGTAACAAATGTCTCACGACAATGCAGGGTGTTGGTGGAGGGTTGATGTATGGGACCCCCATATGATGTTATGAATGTTTGCTTTGTAAGTCCACAACTTTTGCTATACACTTTTGTTTATGTATGTTCATGTATAAATCACATAAATAGTAATAACAATAGGGTGGGTTGGGGAAAATACTTTGGTTAGTAGTAATATTTTGAGGATGTTCTTTAATCATTACTTAAAAATGTTTAACAAAAATGCAAGGTATTCATGGTAGGGTGAGGTATGAGAGCCCTGTATGATGTTATGTATGTTTGTTTTGTAAGTTTATAACTATTGCTATACACTTATTGTTTATGTATATTCTTGTATGAGTGATATACTTAAACAAATGTTAAAAAAATTCTAAAAAAAACAAAACAAAAAATGAACTTTGTGACCACATGAGGTTCTGAGGGGAGGGAGAAGGAAGAAGAGGTGTAACATGAGGCATTTTGGGGACATTGAAAATTTTATACATGATATTTTAATGACAGATACAGGTCATTATACATTTTGTCATAACCTAAAAAATTGTGTGGTGCAGCATGTAAACTATAATGTAAACTATAATCCACGGTTAGTAACGATGCTACAATATGTGTTCATCAATTTTAACAAATGTACCACATTAATGAAAGATGTTGTTAATGTGGAAAAGTGAGGTACAGTGGGAGGTGGGGCATATGGGAATCCCATACATTTTTAAAGTAACATTTATATAATCTAAACCTTCTTAAAAATAAAAAATCCACGAACTTAGCTCCTGACAGCTCTGAATTATAACAGATAATGAAGTGTTACTCACTCCAATACTTTTTCAGTCATTATGAAAAACTTCTACTTTAACATAATTATGGTAATTTTAAAATGAAAATTTAAATTCTTATCACACTGATGGAACTAAATTGTCTTTCATCAAGTAAGAACAAATCCAAATGACCATTTCTAATTTTTCTAGCTCAATTTTAGGTCCCATTGGCTAGCAAAATGGTCATGGTAAGAATTTTTTGTAGCATAAGAGATTTTTAAATTATGGACCTAAGGCCAAGCCTAAAGCATTGCTTTCTCCATTCCTAACAACAGTTCACTCTCTTGCTTTGAATTCTAAGGGAAGAGTAGTCTCAAAGTTTTGGTTCCATAACTGAAATTAGGATCACTCAAAGGATCACTGCTGTGTCAAACACACACATACCACACTCCTACACTCACACACTCATTCTTTTGTTTAAATTAGGGTGCCATCCAATGGTGTATCTAGAACTATAAATTCTAGATACATCAAAATTTTACTGGGACCCTCAAAATTTTACTTCCACAGTAAAGAAAACTAGGAGACAAAAGAATGTGACATGCTTTTTGACTCTAATGGTTTTACTCTGTTCTGTCCAGGCGATTAGGAGATGATATTTTTACTCCCTGGTGCTGATTTTCATGTGCCAGAAGGACCCAATATGTCCATGAAGTAGGAGAATGAGTATAGGAGAATTTTGATTGTTCCCAGTGAAGGGATCAGGGCTTATATAGGGGAAGACTCATCTGGAGAAATCATTTTATATGGGATGCTTTAGTTTGATTGGCACTGGCATTTTTGTGCTTCTTATTGAACATTTCCTTATGATTTGTATTTTATTTCAAATTCAAGATGGATTTGATGTTTTTGGAATGAGTCCACTCTTTTATTTACTCTTCATTCTTATTAGTCTATGGCATACAGAGCCAATCAAGTCCACTTAAATGTAGATTACTTTTTGAATATTTTGAGCTAGATTAGAAGTGGACACTGCTGTGGGTTAAATAGATTTAAAATATGTAGCAACTATCAATTTATTAATCTAAGAGTTTTTTTTATTGATTACCAATTAGTTATTAGCAACTAATATGTTCAATATGTAGGAGATAGAGCAATCAACAGAATAATTTGTTCTTCCCTTGGGGATTGTTTTAGTTTCCTAGGCTGCTCAAAGTACTTACCATGAAATGGGTTGGCTTATACAATGTGAATTTATTTGTTTTCAGTTTTGAAACCAGGAACATGTTATAATCTAGCCATCATCAAGATGATGCTTTCATCCCAAAGACTGACTGCCGATGATCTTTGACTCTCCTGCCACCTGACAAGGAAAATGGCAATGTCTCCTAATCTCTCCCTTCAGGATTTTGTTGATTTTAGCTTCTTGCTCAAGTGGTGTGGCTTTCTTTCCCTTACTTTATATCAATTTTTTGTAAAGGACTTCAGTAATAGAATTATTACCCTTCCTGAATGAAGTGGGGCAGACCACTTCATTTTGTTGTAGCCTCAACAAAGGTTCAATTATAATGTGTCCACCCCCACAAGAATGGATTAAGTTTAAGAACATGTTTTTCTAGGGAAACACCACAGGGATATTGCATACTGATCTTAGAAAAAGACAATTAACAAAAAAAACTAGAGTTACAGTAATAAAATAGGTATGGAGGACATAGAGCAGAGTCTGAACAGAGTAAGAAGGATAGGGGGGAGTTGGTGGAGGTGGGCCTGCAGATGTAAATACACTATTAAGATGGGCCTACTGAGAAATTGACAACTGAAAGGGATTTGAAGTTAATGAGTGTGAGCCATGCATTTTTTGGTAGAATAGTGTTTCAAGTGTAGGTTGCAGATAGTTTAAAATCTCTGACATTGAGGCATGGTTGGAATTTTTGAGAAACAGTGAGAAAGCAGCAAGGCTGAAACAGAATGAATGAGAGAGCAAATATCAGGTGATGAAGCTACTTTGTTAATGGATGGCCAGGTAACGAAGGAACAATGAAGGGCATTGTATCAAATATGAGGTTAGGGTAAAATGGAAACTCCTGTAGGGTTTTAAGAACAAGTGTGACAGTAGCTGTCTTTTTCTAAGGGTCTAACCAGTTAGGAGACTACTGCAATACCCTTATCAAAAGTAATGGTGTTTGGAACCAGGTGGTAGCAGAGGAAGTGGTAAGAAGTGGTTCAACTCAGGATATATTATGAAGGTAATTGCACCAAGATTTCCTGGAAGATTGAAATGAACACAGGAGGGAAAATGAGTAGGATAAAGCAAAACTTTTGCTTTGTAAAGCTGGAAGGGTGGAATTTTCTTAACCGATCTGGGGAATGAGCAGATAGACTAATATTTGGAAATGAAATTTAGGAATTCAGTTTTAAACATGCTAAGTTTGATATATTTATTCCTTAACAGCAGAAAGAAATTTAAGCATTTCTAGTTGTGGAACTTTTTACCTGAGAATCATAAACAGGAATCCATGGGTAGATGGGAATTTGTGAACATTCTACAATTTTGTGTATTTATACACATGTGTATATTTGTGGGACGATCCTTGCTTTTATCAGATTCTTAAAGAGGACCATGATTCCAAATAGTTAAGAGGAATTAAGTATTTATGATAAAGAATTCAAGGTATACAGGGGTTAGAGAATATATATACATGATCACATGATTGATATTTAGGAAAACAACTAAAAAATGCAAATCTTGAAGTAAGAATAATAATGTCTTCAGTACATTGCATCTTTCACTTCAAACAAGATGGTGATATCTTCCCATGTATCTAAAAATATATATGTATAAAAGGACTGCTAATCTATTCTCCCAAACCATATTTTCACAGTTGATGTTGTCTGTTCTTAAATTAATGCTGGATTCTATAATAGAGTTTAACAAATTGGAATCATAAATGTGGGTGCTGTTAAAATATCAACCACATTTTTCATTTGGGTTGGTAATATTCCAGGGTGGAAAGGTGAATTTCTTAAAATAATGCAGGTAAATCGATCTGGAGCTTGGTCCTGATCATAGGATTCTACAAACAAGGGCTAATGCATTTCCAAAATTGCTGCTGCTTTGTCAAATTATAGGAGGATATGTGGCAAAAATATTAAACCTTAAAAGTTAGCACAGTGTGGGAAGCTGCCCTCGGCAACTGCTTTATC